>KZ308239.1:886759-926950 GCA_000376725.2 Ladona fulva
AAAAAAGATAAAAGAATTATTGGAATAATATGCTTACTTTCATCCTTTGCAATCTGTTTCCATAAAACTAATTGCAGAGCAAGACATGTAAAAAAAGTATTTCACTCCATCAGAATAAATATTTAAGTATAAAGAAAACTTAAGCTTCTTGATGTAGTGTTTTTGAGTAAAATGGTTTCATACATGAAATGAAAACTATAGGAAGATATGAAGAAGAGAAAATGCCATCTAAGAATAGCCATTTGCATTACACCAAATACTGACAACAACATTATGGTACAAACAATAGTAATACAATGGAAGAATATAAATGGCCATTTTTTGAGATTTCCTGAATTTCTATAATATATACATGGTTTAAAAAGTTAAGTAACAAATTGATAACTTAGTCAAGACTATCTGATACAAATAAATTATCAGCAGAATTATAAATACACTATTCATCAGGAGTATCCATTCTTTCACTACATTACATTCTATTAAGACTTCAATCACACAAAGCACATCATCAATTATTTCATCCTCTAAGATTTTAATTAATATTTACTGACTAAAATATTTTAGTTTAATTGCCATATTACATTAGGGAAGAAGCTCTTGGGGTAGCAAGTAATATTTGAAGGCAACAATTTCTTCAACTTCTACATTATGTATGCACTCTATATTTGCAAAATAAGTTGTCAATGAATGAAAGCTTGATACAATAAAATATTTCATTCCACACCTGTTGTTTCCTTTTTTTCCTGTTTAAATTGAGACAGTAGCTAAAAATGGTATGTCTTAGTGTGCCATGAAGTTTGAGTACTTGCAAAACTGTGCCACAGAATACATCATGCTGGGAAAAACAATAACAGAAGACCACTGTTAATTTCCTAGGCAGTATCTAAAGATGTCATAGCTGTATTTGAATATAAAAAAAGAAAATAGACTAAAATAACTTTACAATTCATATAGAAGGCAATCACTTTGTGGAATTTCAACATAACAAGGATTTGCCAAAAAAACATTTTAAAACAACAAGGAGATCAATAACTTTTACAAACCCACAATATATAATTTGTTGGCAACTAGTTTTGACTAGTAATAGCCATCTTCAAGCAGAGGAAAAAGGAAGGAAACTTTTACAGGCAAAAGAGAAAGGAGGGGAATAGTTGAAGGAGGGGGAAGGAGGGGGGAAGGAAGGAGAAGAATGCAGGTTACAACATAAGGGAAGAGGTGAGGTATGAATCATGAGGTTAGAAGGTACAGAGCATTGTTTTAGGTGGAAGGGGCAGAGAGGAGGACAGGAAGAGACTGAAAAATATATTCGTTACCTAAAGTGAAGATTGAATTTTTTTGGTGAAGGATTTCCAATTATTCGAGTAAATTCAACCTGTAGCTCCTATGTTAAATGTGAAGTATTTGGGGGGTAAAATATGAATAGTTAGCAAGGATGAGGTGTTTTAAGAGGAATGACTTAAAGATTTATTATTTATTAGATTTGGAAATAAAAGATGACATATTTTCCTTCACACATCTCAAAATTTCTCCCGGTTTGGCTGATACAGGTAGCTTAGCAATCAGAGCAACTTAATTTATACACACCAAACTTATATAAAGGAGGAAAATATCCTATTATCGACATTGACATGTTAAAACTATATCCCACAAAGCGGAATTCCTCCTCCGTGATTTTTATCTTGACACTTCTATGGCAACTCAGGCCAAATTGTACAGGAAACAGTTTTTAAAGTTTAGGCTTGCTTCCCTTAGCATCTTTTTCATCACCCAATGCCTAGAGTCAGGTCTGACAACCAGCTTCATGAATTGAAGTAAAAGTTATAAACCTCTCAGTTGATTTTAAACAGTTTTACATAATTAAAATTACTTTTTTATGCTTAAAACATAAAACAGAGCTCCAAATATTGTATGCAACCCAGTTATCCCATGAAATGTCTGTTTATCTTATATATCGATACAGCACAATCATTCGCAGCATTAAACACTAGGTCAGCAAAAATAGTTGTCAACAAACAGCATAGGAACTGAGTAGCAGTACATAACAGTTAAGTCTACTCTCTGTAGTTCACTAAAAGGTAGAAACACATTGACAGCAGCAAAGTCTGATTAACTCACTGACTACCTTAGGATTGCAAAATTTGATCATTTCATCAAATTTTGCAAACAAGGGAGTAGAGGAAGGAATATTCATTTGTGAGATAATAATCAGGGTTTTTCTTTATGTAGATTATTACCATTTTTTCAAGCATATATAGCCAACTGCCTTTCTCAGCCATGTAAAAAGTATTTGGTGTGAAGTTGGAAGAGTGGTTTGAAGTTAGTAGGTGCTTTGCAAAGTGGGACTGATATGAACCAATTTCAAAGCATTTAGTGAGTTCCTTTGCACTTGTTTTAAAATCCCTTCCAGTCTGACCAACCTAAATTACATTACACTTGTCACAGGACAACTGACTTCATCAAAGAATCAATGGGATCCTTAAAATTACACAAGAAATGCTTAATACAAATATTTTCATAAAAAGCTGGTTGCACATCGCCCTTAAAAAAAGTTTTGAAATTTTTAATGATCAACCAACAAATTAAGACTACATGAAAGCCAAAATCCAGAAACAGAGAAAAAAGGAGAATTTTTGTATTTCTCTGCTAAATATGGTAAATAATCAAAGGTTTCAAATATTCATAGCATGAGACAAGTTAAAGTGGTAAACTAAAATATGTGGTACACACTACAGAAAAGAACTAAATAAATTAACACTTCATAATTTAATAGAACATAACATAACCAAGTAGTGGGTAGAGGTAAATATAATAAGTAAAATAATAATGGATCAGGTAGACTGAAGAAACATGCACCATATAACACTAAATGTAAGTGGATCATCAAACTTTAACCAATTATTTCCAAGACTACTCTCACTCTACTAAAGGAAAACAAAAAAGATAAAAGAATTATTGGAATAATTTGCTTACTTTCATCCTTTGCAATCTGTTTCCATAAAACTAATTGCAGAGCAAGACATGTAAAAAAAGTATTTCACTCCATCAGAATAAATATTTAAGTATAAAGAAAACTTAAGCTTCTTGATGTAGTGTTTTTGAGTAAAATGGTTTCATACATGAAATGAAAACTATAGGAAGATATGAAGAAGAGAAAATGCCATCTAAGAATAGCCATTTGCATTACACCAAATACTGACAACAACATTATGGTACAAACAATAGTAATACAATGGAAGAATATAAATGGCCATTTTTTGAGATTTCCTGAATTTCTATAATATATACATGGTTTAAAAAGTTAAGTAACAAATTGATAACTTAGTCAAGACTATCTGATACAAATAAATTATCAGCAGAATTATAAATACACTATTCATCAGGAGTATCCATTCTTTCACTACATTACATTCTATTAAGACTTCAATCACACAAAGCACATCATCAATTATTTCATCCTCTAAGATTTTAATTAATAATTACTGACTAAAATATTTTAGTTTAATTGCCATATTACATTAGGGAAGAAGCTCTTGGGGTAGCAAGTAATATTTGAAGGCAACAATTTCTTCAACTTCTACATTATGTATGCACTCTATATTTGCAAAATAAGTTGTCAATGAATGAAAGCTTGATACAATAAAATATTTCATTCCACACCTGTTGTTTCCTTTTTTTCCTGTTTAAATTGAGACAGTAGCTAAAAATGGTATGTCTTAGTGTGCCATGAAGTTTGAGTACTTGCAAAACTGTGCCACAGAATACATCATGCTGGGAAAAACAATAACAGAAGACCACTGTTAATTTCCTAGGCAGTATCTAAAGATGTCATAGCTGTATTTGAATATAAAAAAAGAAAATAGACTAAAATAACTTTACAATTCATATAGAAGGCAATCACTTTGTGGAATTTCAACATAACAAGGATTTGCCAAAAAACATTTTAAAACAACAAGGAGATCAATAACTTTTACAAACCCACAATATATAATTTGTTGGCAACTAGTTTTGACTAGTAATAGCCATCTTCAAGCAGAGGAAAAAGGAAGGAAACTTTTACAGGCAAAAGAGAAAGGAGGGGAATAGTTGAAGGAGGGGGAAGGAGGGGGGAAGGAAGGAGAAGAATGCAGGTTACAACATAAGGGAAGAGGTGAGGTATGAATCATGAGGTTAGAAGGTACAGAGCATTGTTTTAGGTGGAAGGGGCAGAGAGGAGGACAGGAAGAGACTGAAAAATATATTCGTTACCTAAAGTGAAGATTGAATTTTTTTGGTGAAGGATTTCCAATTATTCGAGTAAATTCAACCTGTAGCTCCTATGTTAAATGTGAAGTATTTGGGGGGTAAAATATGAATAGTTAGCAAGGATGAGGTGTTTTAAGAGGAATGACTTAAAGATTTATTATTTATTAGATTTGGAAATAAAAGATGACATATTTTCCTTCACACATCTCAAAATTTCTCCCGGTTTGGCTGATANAATATGAATAGTTAGCAAGGATGAGGTGTTTTAAGAGGAATGACTTAAAGATTTATTATTTATTAGATTTGGAAATAAAAGATGACATATTTTCCTTCACACATCTCAAAATTTCTCCCGGTTTGGCTGATACAGGTAGCTTAGCAATCAGAGCAACTTAATTTATACACACCAAACTTATATAAAGGAGGAAAATATCCTATTATCGACATTGACATGTTAAAACTATATCCCACAAAGCGGAATTCCTCCTCCGTGATTTTTATCTTGACACTTCTATGGCAACTCAGGCCAAATTGTACAGGAAACAGTTTTTAAAGTTTAGGCTTGCTTCCCTTAGCATCTTTTTCATCACCCAATGCCTAGAGTCAGGTCTGACAACCAGCTTCATGAATTGAAGTAAAAGTTATAAACCTCTCAGTTGATTTTAAACAGTTTTACATAATTAAAATTACTTTTTTATGCTTAAAACATAAAACAGAGCTCCAAATATTGTATGCAACCCAGTTATCCCATGAAATGTCTGTTTATCTTATATATCGATACAGCACAATCATTCGCAGCATTAAACACTAGGTCAGCAAAAATAGTTGTCAACAAACAGCATAGGAACTGAGTAGCAGTACATAACAGTTAAGTCTACTCTCTGTAGTTCACTAAAAGGTAGAAACACATTGACAGCAGCAAAGTCTGATTAACTCACTGACTACCTTAGGATTGCAAAATTTGATCATTTCATCAAATTTTGCAAACAAGGGAGTAGAGGAAGGAATATTCATTTGTGAGATAATAATCAGGGTTTTTCTTTATGTAGATTATTACCATTTTTTCAAGCATATATAGCCAACTGCCTTTCTCAGCCATGTAAAAAGTATTTGGTGTGAAGTTGGAAGAGTGGTTTGAAGTTAGTAGGTGCTTTGCAAAGTGGGACTGATATGAACCAATTTCAAAGCATTTAGTGAGTTCCTTTGCACTTGTTTTAAAATCCCTTCCAGTCTGACCAACCTAAATTACATTACACTTGTCACAGGACAACTGACTTCATCAAAGAATCAATGGGATCCTTAAAATTACACAAGAAATGCTGATTTTAAATTAGGAAAAGTAAACAGATGAGATAAGGGAATAAAAACTAAATTTTGAGTTACCGTGCGCATATATGAAATTGATGCATTTGTCCACTATCACAGGAATGTTGTCTACAGTCAACTGCTGTTCTGCAATTTGAGGACCAGATTCAACAGCAGCAGATTTAAGTGCGGATTTCCACGCAGATACAGTATTTTTTGATCCTAGGAACTTTATGCTTGCTGAGTGGAAAAATGAGCCACTCTCAAAGGAAATAGGGCGAATATAAATGGCACAACCTCCCTGAGTATCCACAAGTATACTTGAACCACCACCATCTTCTTCCTTTGTCAGACCTGGATACATTAGAATGTTATTCATGTGTTAAGAAAATCAAAAGAACTCATTCAAATAAAAGTAAAATTAATTCATTGCTTTAAAATATTGTGGCTAATTACCTTTATTTTTATGTATTTAATATAATAAAAAAATTCACAGACATTGTAAAAAGAAAATACAACGAATTTGATACAACTAATATCAAGGTAAAGTATCAAGATAACTCATTCATGTTCTCAAGAAAAAAATAAGAAACCAATGAATTACATAAGCTAGCTGAAATGACCACTGATTCTCCAAAGGTAATTTGAAAATGAAGGAAACAAGATCGCAACAATTCAACCTTCATCTATTATTGCCTAATAGGTAAAAACTTGCTTGATTGTAGAGTGAAAATTTACCAAAATGAAGAAACAATGGATTGAGGTCTCTCTGCCTGAAAATTTAACCATTCTTAAAAAATATGACGAGAAGGCAACCAGTATAACATAACAACAGTTTGTGGACTCTCTTAATATGTAATATGTATTTTCATTTTAATAGATAGCAAAAAAAAAGACGATTCATTTTTGCTCTAAAGTGCAAAGCTCATATTCAAGTATTAAAAAGCCAAAAACACCCTTCACTGATGTTGTCCCTGATGATAATAAGTGCTAGAAATAAAAAGTTGTTACTTCCCCATTAAAGTGCTACCCCAATTATATGGGGTTCTCACTTGGTCCCCTGAAAAGTGTCTTGAGTGTGTTTCACAGTACATGATTTTGTGGAGTAATGCATTGAAATTGGTTGAATGAATGTTATATTTTGTTAATCATATTTTCCAGGAATATGCTTCAGATATGGGCATTTATATGTTTCATACTTTTATCTAAATGTTTTTATCAAATATGGATGGATTTATCAAACTGAGCATAAACTCAGTAATTACTCCAAGAAACTTCTTTCAAAATTATATATTACAAGGTGTCAGGCACAGAGTTTTAAAAAATAAAATATAACAAATTAATAATAAATCTACAACTCCAAATAAATCCAAATCTCAAGCATTATTGCATCATAAAAAACTAAATTTACTTACTTATGCAACGAGCATGCTGTAAATTTGCTTCTTTAGAATTTGACATTCCAGATGCAAAATAAAAGAGAGTACGTTGATAAAGAAGTAACCATCCTTGACACCACTTTCCACTGATCCCTTCCTGAACACAATAAAGAAAAAATAAAATACAATTATCTCCATAATAGATGAAAAGTCCTACCACAAACACTCAGGAAAAATATTTACCATTTGAAATGCTCAAGGAGGATAATATACACACATAATAAACTGTTTCTACTGGAAAGTAACTGAGACACATTATAGTTTCCTGCCACTTCACAGAAACAAAGTAATTTCTCACCTTCCAACAGGCCTTTTAACCTTCTTCCCTACCCCATTAGAGATAAACAACGTATAGTAAACCTGTTCCAGAGGATTTGATAGATTTCCTTTTTCTGACAGCTATATATTTATTAATTATTTGTAATCATGTTGCAAAAACTATTCACATCTCTCAGAAGGAATAATAATACATAATACATTTCCATAATAAATGCACATAAAGTTAATTTTCAAGTCTTGTAGACTGTTTCTTTTGTGAAATTAAATTAGAAATAATTGTCCTACATAATCGAGAAAAGAGTCAAAAGAAAGAAACACTACTATAGATCTTTATTTAAGTCATAAAATATTGATAAAAATTTTAAATTGCATGAACTTTGATAAAATATATGGAAAATTTGTAAAATGTTGTAAAAAATACACAGGTTAATAAATTTGTGTAGAGTTAACTGTAAGAGCTAATGATATTTTATAAATAGTACGCAATTTTCTGAGATTTCAGCTTATCAAAGTACAATTTCTAAGTTGCAGGGGCTGACATCAGCCATGCAGGAGAATTTCTTAATCCAATTTACTAAGAAACATTTATACATTGGTTTGTCACAATCAATATGACGAAGAGATACTATAGGAAAAAAAGGGAAGATGCTTGAGAGACATATCAATGCTAACAAGCTTTTAAAGCTGTTTCTCTGTAAATCACATGAACATCACAATGTTCATAGAAATTGAGCATTTAATTTTTCCGAATTCTGTTACGATTCCCTACAATCATTTAATTACTAGCAAATTTACTCTAAATTTATCCAGGATCAAATAAACCATCTACCAGTAATAAATATAATGAGTTATGATGTACTTTCTGGCTTAGGACCAGATATATACAATTACAGATTTATAAATTAAATAGAGTTCCATCATGATTAGTGGGGGCATTTACCAGTATATATGAACTAAAAAGAAAAACATTGAAAAAACAAGATTTTTACCAACAAAAAATCATTTTAAAGTGGAAACAGAAATTACCATTAACCTACTCATAATTACTTGGGTAATTATTGTAATTAACCATCAAATCCAACTGTTAAGAAACTAACTACAGTGCAATGAAATTAACTGTGCATTTAAAAACTTTGAAAACGATACGTTAGGGAAGATAGATATATCTATTTGAAAATACGAAAATTCAAGAAACAATGCTAAAAATACTAAACCACCAAAATTGGCAAACAATTAAAGCTAAAACTTGACCACTTTGTACAATAACCAAGAGCATTATTACCACAGAATCTTTCACATACAAACTTTACCATCCTATATTTCTTTGGCTAGATGATAACAAAGAAATTGGAGAAAATGTTTGGCAGAATTATAGCTTTTATGATACATTATTCAACAACAAAAATTAAAATAAAATTATCAAGAATTTCTCATATATCCCCCTCAGATAAATTTTCACCAATATTACTTTTGTTTAAACTCAGATTCTAGATGATTCAAACATTTGTCTCTGCTAATAACTTAAATAAGTCCTCACAGGGAAGTTCCATACATTTGCATCTCTGATTTTGATGAATCTTAATAAGATGGTAGTACTAAAAACACCTTTCATGAATTATCCCCCTTTAGGTGTAGATGATATATAGTTTTTGCATAAATAACACTTCCATTCTTGTCAATAGCTAATGTTGAGAAGTATTCTGAAGGCCCAAAGCAGCAAAACTGATAGACAAAGTCAATCACATAATATAGCAAAATTTGTCAATAGCAGAGCCTGCATACAGCAAAAACTTGTCCATTACAGAAAAATATTTCTTTCCAGGATAAGAATTTGTATACTAGTGTACATGGACATTACAGAACCAAATGCGGCAACAGAACAATTTCTCAGCAAAAATAAGGTGTTGTCTCTGTGTTATGGAATTATGGTTCAAGCCCAAGTAAAATATTTGCTGATAAATTAGGGAATTCTGAGTTTTAAGCATCTAATGACCAGCTTGACAGTTTTAAAGCTCATCATAATGTTGCATGTAACAGTGTTTCCAGAGAAGGAAATGATGTGGATCATCTCCCACTGGATACCAAATTGAAAGACTTAATTAAAAACTACCATCTGAGGATATTTTAAGAGTGACAAATAGGGGATATTTTTCTGTGGGATCCCAACCAAACCCTTTTCACTGAAAGGGGGAAAATGTTTTTATGGTAAACTCTCCAAAGAGAGAAATACTTTTTTTGTTTACAGAAACATGGAAGGAGATACGGAAAACCACTAGTTACTGGCAAAGCTGTAGACATAGATGTTTCAAAAATTTTAACATTGGAGAGCTTCCTATGGTCTGATGATAAAACTCTAAAGCTTGAACACAGCCTGAATAATGGAGGAACAGTCGCTATCATTTGATTGGAGAATAAAAAATGCTGAACAAAAGGTTTTTTTTCTTGTAAAAATCAGAGATTCAAATTTACGGAACTCTTCCACTCAGTCTATCATAATAAAAATCTTAACAACCTTAATATGAGCAGATCCTGCCCGAGAGAAGTCCATCACGGCATGGCTAGGAAAGCACATTGGTGGTACTACACTCTCCAACAGCTTCTGCATCCAAACACGCCTCTCCGAAGAAGAATTTGCACCTAGCAAGAGGGAGTGGGGTGTTGCATTCCCACCTCCATGCCGACCCATCCAATTTGACTTTGTTCCAAGCACACCAAGCTCAAAACAGGAAAGGCTTTCATCATCAGCACTTAATAGGTTTTAGAGATTTGGAGAACATTGAGGAATGAAAGACAGGCCACAATCAAAGGTGAAAGAAGAATAACAAGGCCATAAAAGAAAGCATTAGCAGTTAACCAACAAAGCAAAGGAGTTGGTGACATGGGAGAATGCAGATAGGAAACCAGGAATGGAAAGGAGCAAAAAAGTAAAAAAAAAAAATTTTAATATTTATTAATATTACGATCAACAGACCAATTCGAGATCAAATTACATAGGTAAATTAGCTTAATATTAAATATTCATAGCATGAGACAAGTTAAAGTGGTAAACTAAAATATGTGGTACACACTACAGAAAAGAACTAAATAAATTAACACTTCATAATTTAATAGAACATAACATAACCAAGTAGTGGGTAGAGGTAAATATAATAAGTAAAATAATAATGGATCAGGTAGACTGAAGAAACATGCACCATATAACACTAAATGTAAGTGGATCATCAAACTTTAACCAATTATTTCCAAGACTACTCTCACTCTACTAAAGGAAAACAAAAAAGACAAAAGAATTATTGGAATAATTTGCTTACTTTCATCCTTTGCAATCTGTTTCCATAAAACTAATTGCAGAGCAAGACATGTAAAAAAAGTATTTCACTCCATCAGAATAAATATTTAAGTATAAAGAAAACTTAAGCTTCTTGATGTAGTGTTTTTGAGTAAAATGGTTTCATACATGAAATGAAAACTATAGGAAGATATGAAGAAGAGAAAATGCCATCTAAGAATAGCCATTTGCATTACACCAAATACTGACAACAACATTATGGTACAAACAATAGTAATACAATGGAAGAATATAAATGGCCATTTTTTGAGATTTCCTGAATTTCTATAATATATACATGGTTTAAAAAGTTAAGTAACAAATTGATAACTTAGTCAAGACTATCTGATACAAATAAATTATCAGCAGAATTATAAATACACTATTCATCAGGAGTATCCATTCTTTCACTACATTACATTCTATTAAGACTTCAATCACACAAAGCACATCATCAATTATTTCATCCTCTAAGATTTTAATTAATATTTACTGACTAAAATATTTTAGTTTAATTGCCATATTACATTAGGGAAGAAGCTCTTGGGGTAGCAAGTAATATTTGAAGGCAACAATTTCTTCAACTTCTACATTATGTATGCACTCTATATTTGCAAAATAAGTTGTCAATGAATGAAAGCTTGATACAATAAAATATTTCATTCCACACCTGTTGTTTCCTTTTTTTCCTGTTTAAATTGAGACAGTAGCTAAAAATGGTATGTCTTAGTGTGCCATGAAGTTTGAGTACTTGCAAAACTGTGCCACAGAATACATCATGCTGGGAAAAACAATAACAGAAGACCACTGTTAATTTCCTAGGCAGTATCTAAAGATGTCATAGCTGTATTTGAATATAAAAAAAGAAAATAGACTAAAATAACTTTACAATTCATATAGAAGGCAATCACTTTGTGGAATTTCAACATAACAAGGATTTGCCAAAAAAACATTTTAAAACAACAAGGAGATCAATAACTTTTACAAACCCACAATATATAATTTGTTGGCAACTAGTTTTGACTAGTAATAGCCATCTTCAAGCAGAGGAAAAAGGAAGGAAACTTTTACAGGCAAAAGAGAAAGGAGGGGAATAGTTGAAGGAGGGGGAAGGAGGGGGGAAGGAAGGAGAAGAATGCAGGTTACAACATAAGGGAAGAGGTGAGGTATGAATCATGAGGTTAGAAGGTACAGAGCATTGTTTTAGGTGGAAGGGGCAGAGAGGAGGACAGGAAGAGACTGAAAAATATATTCGTTACCTAAAGTGAAGATTGAATTTTTTTGGTGAAGGATTTCCAATTATTCGAGTAAATTCAACCTGTAGCTCCTATGTTAAATGTGAAGTATTTGGGGGGTAAAATATGAATAGTTAGCAAGGATGAGGTGTTTTAAGAGGAATGACTTAAAGATTTATTATTTATTAGATTTGGAAATAAAAGATGACATATTTTCCTTCACACATCTCAAAATTTCTCCCGGTTTGGCTGATACAGGTAGCTTAGCAATCAGAGCAACTTAATTTATACACACCAAACTTATATAAAGGAGGAAAATATCCTATTATCGACATTGACATGTTAAAACTATATCCCACAAAGCGGAATTCCTCCTCCGTGATTTTTATCTTGACACTTCTATGGCAACTCAGGCCAAATTGTACAGGAAACAGTTTTTAAAGTTTAGGCTTGCTTCCCTTAGCATCTTTTTCATCACCCAATGCCTAGAGTCAGGTCTGACAACCAGCTTCATGAATTGAAGTAAAAGTTATAAACCTCTCAGTTGATTTTAAACAGTTTTACATAATTAAAATTACTTTTTTATGCTTAAAACATAAAACAGAGCTCCAAATATTGTATGCAACCCAGTTATCCCATGAAATGTCTGTTTATCTTATATATCGATACAGCACAATCATTCGCAGCATTAAACACTAGGTCAGCAAAAATAGTTGTCAACAAACAGCATAGGAACTGAGTAGCAGTACATAACAGTTAAGTCTACTCTCTGTAGTTCACTAAAAGGTAGAAACACATTGACAGCAGCAAAGTCTGATTAACTCACTGACTACCTTAGGATTGCAAAATTTGATCATTTCATCAAATTTTGCAAACAAGGGAGTAGAGGAAGGAATATTCATTTGTGAGATAATAATCAGGGTTTTTCTTTATGTAGATTATTACCATTTTTTTCAAGCATATATAGCCAACTGCCTTTCTCAGCCATGTAAAAAATATTTGGTGTGAAGTTGGAAGAGTGGTTTGAAGTTAGTAGGTACTTTGCAAAGTGGGACTGATATGAACCAATTTCAAAGCATTTAGTGAGTTCCTTTGCACTTGTTTTAAAATCCCTTCCAGTCTGACCAACCTAAATTACATTACACTTGTCACAGGACAACTGACTTCATCAAAGAATCAATGGGATCCTTAACATTACACAAGAAATGCTTAATAAAAATATTTTCATAAAAAGCTGGTTGCACATCGCCCTTAAAAAAAGTTTTGAAATTTTTAATGATCAACCAACAAATTAAGACTACATGAAAGCCAAAATCCAGAAACAGAGAAAAAAGGAGAATTTTTGTATTTCTCTGCTAAATATGGTAAACAATCAAAGGTTTCAGTGCAAAAGTTAAGCTTTGATTGGCTATCTTCGAAGTAATCCATACAGAAACCAACTTCACTCTACTCACACTAGTAAACTTTGTTTATAATCCTCAAATAGTAACTGCTTTCCAAGGCAAAATTCTTTGCTTCAAGGGAAAATTATGCACACATACTTTTAATGTATTTTTGGCTAATTGATTTGTTTTCTTTAATATTTTTTGAATAATTCTTCATCAGAAACTTTCAACAGCATCAATTACATTCTCAACCATCCATCAAGGCCCAAAAGATCCTAAAAAGTGTTCCCTTCGTCTGGCGTAATTGACCAAGTATTTCCAAACAAACACTTTTACATCATCATCTTTCTGATGTTATCCACCTCCATCATATAATCAATTACATAATCAACTACATTGCTACTACATTGCCTGAACACATCCTTTTGAATCACATTAAAGAAACTCCACCATTTCCTTGTCATCACATTTTGTAGCCTGGATTTTTATACTAAACAATGTCGTAATTTAAAAGGTATATTTCTAATTATTTTAAAATTAAAATGAGTAAATTCCTAGGAATAACCAAGAAATCTATCATGAAAATATCCAGAAAACATTCTCAGAAATGTCCACAGAAGGAAACAAAAATTTACCCCCACATAGCACAGAGATTTCTCTCTGACTGATGCTAATAGAGGATGTCTTTCTCTTCACACACAGGAATGTATATAAGCAGTAAACATCTGAAGATATCTGTTTATGAAATTATAAGCAGATAAGGGAATACAAGGACCTTATTAAGACTACATCACCTTAGGAAATGGCAAACTATAACATGGCCCAGAGAGAGGATTCATTCTTCCCTTTCATTTAGCCCCCAAGTGCTGACAGTAGAGGAAAAAACATTCCTTTACAAGATACAGATGTGATAAGATAAACAGTACTTATTTGATCATCCACCACATCTTTTTCTACCAGAATTTGCCTTGCTTCATACGATATTGGCATAGTTTGGCAGCCTCCACTACCAAAAATATCACAAGCTCAGAGCATTTTAAAAATAAATGAAATGATTAACTGTAAATAAAAAATTACATTCACATGTAAAAGCAACTAAAAACCTTGCTGAACCAGAATAAATAATGCTTTTTAACATTTAAAAATATTAACTGCCAAAAAAATCATTAATTACCATGTTCACCATAGTATACCCAGAGTAGATGACAGCATATGATGTTTTGTCCTGAGTGTTGGGTATACAGGATGACATTAAAGTGTTAAACACTTTAATCCAGCCCACCATTGGAAACCTGTTCCAGGATGACTAATGTGTAATTTAGCATGGCAACTACTTGTCCATAATCTAAAGTTTGGGGCTTCTCTGGAGTGTTTTGGAAGGCCAACTTCAAACCAGACCACACTGATCCACATCAATAATCATCTCATTTTGGAGCTCAACGATGAATCCTCCAACTGACACCATATTAAAAGAATGCCCACTAAAGTTGAAGCTCTCATCAAGGTTAAGGATGGACTAACACCATATTGAAACCCAGTCTTCAGGAAGAATAGCAGCCTATACTTGTACCTCAATTTCAGTTGGGTGTTCAGATGCTGTTCTATAGCTACATCTACATAAATGTGTTTTTATGATCAAATGGTGAAATTAGAAATAAAATTTACCTTCTTGCACTAGAGGCTCACCTTGGGCTAGGACGATCTGCTGCTATTGAAATGGATGTCAATCTCTCCAAAGGTAAAAAAGATGCTGCTCCAGCACCACTCTCCCTCCACCAGGTCAACTTCCCTTGGCCAATTGTAAACCAGCGAACCTGAGCACCACACCAAGCACCACCAGAAACTGCTCCTACTGCCCCCACAGCTCCTCCTGCCACCTGGTACAAAACTCCACTGTGATTGACAGTTTTATTTACAGGACTGGAACTGATACCTAAAATGTACAAAAATGACAAATGACTACAGGTTAAGACCTAAACACATTACTAGAAGAGAAAGAGTAAATAGAAGTATACCTTGATAAATAAATAGATTCATTTGAAAGAGCAATTTCTAAAACTAGCCAAACTTCCTGTTGATTCTCAACAAGGAAATGAAGATTGATAAATACAATAATAATTGCTACTTAATGGCCTACCGAGAAAACATTACACAGTTTATGTAACTAATGAGAAGAAGAAATATTTCCTCAACAAAATGCACATTTTGTCAATTCATCATTCGTGAGATCACATCGATAGAAACGTTCCTTTTGAATGTACATGTGGATGCAAATGACAGATTTAAAATGAGAGTAGAAAATAAAGATGCAGAAAATGACTAAAAGAAGTACTCGATAAAGAATACTGACATAATTCCATACAGTAACCCTGCCTGAGTAACCTAGCATTCAACATATGATAAAATTTTCTTTGAACACCTAGTTTTTGCTAAAATCTCAAGTCCCCAAGAAGTTTTTTTCTTTTCTGGCCCTGTAGTAATGAATGTCTTATTTTCTTGTCTCCTTGATCATGAAAAATCAGTTGTCAGCAAATTCACATTTTCACAATATGGAAAATAACGGAATAAATCTTGATAAATTTCTTTTGCTAAAGAAGTGAAGCCTGCAAATGATATAAATAAATAAACTTATATAAATAATAATAGAAATAAACTTAGCATGTATTTCTTATGGAAATGCTTTTACACTTCAGAGGTCAAACCAGGGACCTTTAAATCAAGGATTGAGGAAAGGTGTATTTTCTTAATTCAAAATTTGCTTACCATCTGTGAAGGGAGAAGATTTAATTATCTTTAAGGCATGAAAGTAGTGCAACTTTTGGTTCCCAAGCTTCACACAAACATACACACATATATACAAAATGTCCACTTTATTTATAAGATGGACTTTGAATAGTTCAGTAAGAGTTTTGCAAAATGAGATAGGAATCTTAATCCATTGGGTACCAAATAAAGTATTATCTCATGATAGAGAATTTATAGATTTAAATTCAGCATGGTTTCTAGTATTTCATTTTTCTAGACTTCAAATTCAAACACTGAATCATAGGAGCTTTGTTGTCAGAGGCTTCAAAAACAGAAGACATCAGCCAACTTCCAGATTCAATTCCTGGGCCACTTAACTTTTCTCCCAAAGGGCATCCCAAATTATACATATGAGCAGTCTATTTAGTGACGATGTAACAAGAAAATAGTACGCAGATTAAATGGAATTTGTGAACATTCCCATCAAAACATGACACAGAAAATCAACCCTATCACAAATATTCATTCAAGACCCTGGCTCAGGGGTGGCAAACCAATGGCATGCATACCCAAAGTGGCATGCAAGAAAATATTTTGGTATCCAGAACTCTCACAGAACTATCCTTGTTACATAAAACACATCAAAAATTAAGTCACAGAATAAACCAATGAGAATTCCCTTAATTACTAATGGTAATTCAAAATTATTTACACCAATAACAACACCTTAATCCCATCTACATTATAATAAAGTAAATAATATGAGCACCTCACTCTTAGATTTGGCACCACATTGGCAACCAAGTCCTCTATACTTGTCATATATGAATCCTCATGTAATAAAATACATCCTTAGGTAATAAAATCCAAATTATATAATCATGAAGACATGAAAAGACTCCACAGTACATAGAAGAAGCTTTCTTCCTTCCTTAAAGCTAGTTTTCTAATCAAGCCAAAAATATTTATGATATCTTCTGAGTTTTTGTAATACTGTACGAAAATGGTTTAAAACAAGCAAAAATTGTTTCATACCTTGTATATGAATAATCCATCTGATAATTTTTCAAGCATACTAAGATCAACTAACAGAGCTGGTAACAGTTATGTCAATTAAAATAAATATATATTAGGAATTATCTATGAATTGCTAGTAAAGGTGAACTTTAAGAGAAAAATCAATTGCTTAATAAAATTTCAAACCATGTTATGCACAAGATCATTATTCATCTCAATGAAAATTGTGCCAAAGCAGTACATTCTATTTGAGATTTCAGATGTAAATGTTAAAATATTATTAGAATGCAGATGTTAAAGTATTACTTCACATAAGAATATTATCTTACCTGAAGGAGGTCTTGGAGGAACTTCCACTTCAACAGATTCAGATGGTTGATAGAAGATGCTCAGTTTTCCTTCTCCAGGTGTGTCTGCTGACTCTAGGCTGGTTTGGGATGCCCTTTCAGGCAATTTACCATTCAGTAGTTTTTTAGCATGTTTTTTCATAGAGCTCCACCTTTCAGAACGGCAAGAAGTACGGTACGCTTTTAGGAAAGTGTCATCACCCTTGGCATTCTCTGTTGAATCATTGCTCATAATCTCTAAAGGGGGATTTTCTTGGTCAATGGATTCAACCCTCCTCGGCAATGGAGGAGGCTTGTCTCCACTAGTGCTTGCATCACCCTGACTCACATCATATAAATGCTCCACAGAAGTTGGCTTAGGAGTCTCTGCTCTCACTGATATTTCACTGGAAACAACTGTACTTGAGGGTGGTGACTGACTTTCTGTGGGAAATGATTCAATTGATTTGGTAGAAGGTACTTCCACAAATATATCTGGAACTTTTATGGCAACTTTCTTTTCTACACAAGCTTTGTCTCTGCTGATTTGTTTATCTTTCCTAATTTTCCCATAAGGAGGTTCAGAGGAAGCTGCCCCAAAAATTTTGCTGATATCACTAGGTGAATCTTGCTTCTCAGTCTTTTTATCATATAAAGGGTCAAACTCAAGGATCACAGACTGCGTAACTGGCCTATGAAAGCCACTTTCCCTCTTCCTAATGCTTACCATGTCAGACAAAATATCTCCATCCTCTGACTCTGCATTTTGTGTGATAGAGGAGTGACTGGAAGATGTGTTATTAGTTATTGAAGTTGTACTTCCAACGCTAGCAGGAGCAGGGATGAGGAGAGGTATGCGTCCTGGATAGAGGGCTGCCGGAGAGCCGGAGTCAGATGGAGCTGAATGCCGAACAGTAGTGGGGGCAGAATTCCAAATAAATGGGTCAGAATGATCACTGCTAGCAGTGGCTGGTGCTGATACTATAACAACATTTTCATACTCTTCAGGACAAGATTCAGTTTGGCTTGACAGTTTTACCCTTCCTGACTTTTCCTTTCCATTTTTATCTCTCTCGATTGTTTTTTCAGGATCAAGCCTTGTTTCTACAGTGTCATAAAAGCTCCATGAATCACTTCTTGGAAGAGATAAGTTTTTGGGCCCTCCATCAGAACCAGAGGACCAATCACCAGTATGGCTACTTCCACCACCAGCTGAGCTTTGTGATTCAAGCGTATCTGCTATATCTTCATAAATACTTTCTGCTCTGTCATCTGGAATAGATTCAGTCCAAGAGTATGGATAAATGTCATCCCCTGACTCCTCATCTCCTGTCAAACCAAGCTTTGTAGTCACTGGCTGTGACATAGGACGTGGAACTATAGAGAACCAGGGGCTACTCTTTGATCCAGGCAAGGATTGTACCTCATCATAGACAGATTCATCAGGAAGAGGTGGAGGAGGGTAGAAAGGAGGTTCTGGAGATGGAGGAGTGTCCCTGCCTGAATTATCTGTTACAGCCCCATTCTCACGAGAAGAATCCAAGTCTTCTGGAGCACTGATGTTAAACTGAAACTTATCTCCTTTTAAGGGAGATTGGAAACAGATGGTTCGAAATGGGTCTTGGCTCTCTTCCAAGGTTTTCTCCACAATTTCTTCCTCTTCATTTGTAGTTGCACTCGGACTTGGATTGGATGAGCGCCGGGTAAGTGTTGCAAGAATGTTCCTTTCTGAGCGAAAGTTTCCTATCAGGCGAGGCAAAGGGATAGGTCTTCTGACAGGTGTTGGAGGAAGTTGTGATGTAGGAGAAGATGCCATAGATGAAGGGATTATATCCCTCCGTGGTGTTCTAGATCGAGGTAATGGAACTGGAGGTACTTGGCTCATGTTGTACAGCAGGTGCTTAAGAAACACTGTAAGAGGAAATTTAGAGTTCCTAAATAAAGTTTGTCAGCAAAGAACCTTACTGTAAATTAGTGATGACTAACTTCTACTTTAAATATTTCACAAATGCTTATATAGCATGGCAATATTGTCTTTTAATGCAAGGGGTTTAATGATGAACAACATTATTACTGTGGCGAAAAAAAAACGTTTATTAATACTTGACACCACAGAAAATCACTGAAATATACCTTTGAAAGATTTCTTTCTGAAGCAGCCTTTACCCTTATAAAACACCTCTATACAGACTACTACCTAGAAGATGGACATATTCATAGAAAGCATCTGCTTAACCACTTTGAAAGAAAATATTTTTATTTTACTACGTCTGCTGTGATGTAAGGTAGAAATGAACATAATGGATTACCATAATATTAAGTCTGCCACAATTCAACAAACTTCATTATTGAACTGCTTTACTTTAACTTTCATGGAACTTTTCAATGGAACTTCATACCATAAGATCGAGACACAATTAAGACTTCAGAAAATTTAAGACTTGATTTCCATTAAAAGCAACATTTTCTATACAATGTAAAATTATTCTGCATTAATTTTTCACCAAATTTCATAACAGAAGTTCTGTACATTTTCCTATCAAAAATTGACTTATCAAAACTTAAAAACCTGCTGACTGTCTCTAGAGCTTTCAAAGATGAATGTTAAAAGAGAAAGGGCTTTCCTTTAGTATCCAAACTTCAACTTGCCTGATCTCCTTCATCTTTGCTGCTATTTCTGTCAGTAGATAAGCTTTTGAGGACACAACACAATTCCCTCAGCAATCAACACACACTAACTAATATGTCTTTGTATACTAGTGCAAACAAGACCTGTTTTAGACAAACAGAAGAGTTGAGAGTGACATGCCAAACACACACAATGTATTGCATTTCCTAAAATATAAGTTCTTGCTTAGACAGATGCGAGATGGTGTCACTTATGAGATGGATATAAAAAATTACTCTCTCTTATAAAAGTTTCTCCTTTCTAACTTATAGAGGTTTCTGGGGAGAAATGACAGAACCTGGCAATCAGTATCGCTTACTTAGTTTTCTTGCTTATCCTGGTTTAACAGTGCTGATAAAAAAGCATGTTTTTATGTTTTGTTACTCTGAATAAATTCTTAAATTCCCTTCCGATAGTAATAGACTTAAAAGAAACCTTTTAAATGGCTTCTTAAAAGAAAGGACTAAAGAATAGGATGAACTAAGGCTCCAAATAACACAGTTAAGCACTGAGCTAAAAAAAATAAATCTACCGGTCATTATATGAGCTTGACACATTCATAAGAAAAGTTTTAATTTGTGACAATCATTACTGCAATCTAGCAGCAAAACAACTTAGTTTTCTTATTTTTTAAAGGAAACACACATAAAACTGTTATGATGGAATTACGAAGGGTTCTTTCCTTTAACAAATGGATGCAGGTTTTAATTTCATAGGGATATGTTTATTCTGATAACAATAAACCATGGTTTAACTTCATACACGAAAAAGGATAAAAGTAGCGTCTATATGAAATATTACTCAAGCCTTTATTTCATCCAAGAGAGGATGATAATTACTAATATAATTAGCCCGTAATTTCAGGACTTTGAAAATTAGAAATAGGTGAGTACATTATATTTACTGGGTTACTTTTGGGGCTCCAAGAAATGAATAATAAATAAATGAAATAATGAAAAGAAACTTATCTCGACCTGTTCAAACGTAAACACTCACATAAGGCCGGATGTCAGAAGATCCCAAATACGAATGGAGAAGACTTTAACATAATAAACTTGGCAATAAAATCTTAAAATAAAAAACAACAACTTTACGAACCAGAGCTTCCCACATCACAGTTTCACCGGTGCAGAATCAGTACATAACCAGCACTACACCAATTTCTCAGTATCAGGAGTTCCGTTTAAAAAAAATCACTTTCCCAAGATCCCAATTATTCTTTCCTCGGCTCTAGTAAGGAGTAATCACCAGGAAAATAACATACAAGTTCTAAGAAAAAATATATTCCCCCACTGCTACGGCGTAACAATCACTTCGATGCGTTACGAATAAATATCGATCACGAATAAAAGAAATAGCTTCTTAATAATTGTGATAAACTGGAGCAGCGCAAAGATAAGTTTCAGTTCTTTGCGTCTCTCTGTGCCTAGTTACCCTGCTTCTTACTTCGGATATCATAAAACTCGAACAGGAGACGATTTCCTCGAGTGACTCATAGATGAACTCACACACAAACAAATATTTCTGTTCTCTATTTTCCATTAACAAGGAGCTCTTTAAATATGTTTTCCTTTTATGATACCATTTGGCAAAGGTGCACTACCTTCCCAGCAACTACTTCACTTGCTTACTAGCAATAGATAAAAACAATACACTCCCTCAAGGACATTAGGCAAATGACTCATTGTTGATATTTATGATGTTTAGGAAATGTTTTTGTGTGCTTCCACATTACAAATTTTCGAATAAGTTATAACTTTTACCACTCCATAACGTACACCGAAATGAATGTTTACTTCATTACAAAAACACCACATATCATTAAATTCTATGACGTACCTCTCGGTTTCGTTATTCAGCTCTCGACGCCATATATCAGTCATACCACTATTCCAAGTTAGGACTTCAATCGAAATATATAAGCAGTTAAAGCCAACTAACATAAAGCGAGCATTCATCAGTTACAATATTTTTTTACAATTTTCATATATTCGTATGTAATGTAAATCAGACAAATGGAAAATGTATTGTGTAAATCCGGCACATTGACAATTTTTTATTTTTTTCTGCTTTGGCGCAACTTATGAATTGAGGTATGATCGTAGCATTGAAAAAAGGCAAGACATGGATTCATAATCTAGCTTAACTACACTAGGAGAATAATATTAGATTTCCTAAAAAATAAACGCAACTACAAGAAATTGGTCTTGAATTAGAAATATGAGTAGTAAGGATACAAGGTAGTTTCCTGCGTTCTGTTACTTTTCCTCGAAAAGGAGGGTATAGACCACTGATGGTTAAAATCGTAAGAAGTAAAAATAATTCCAAAATACCACCAAGGAAAATGCTTACGACTTATGTACATTTCGATCTTTACTAGAGCATCTTCAAAGCTTTGTAGACAGAATGAAGCTAAGATTTGGGAAATGTATATAAGCTGTAAGTGTTTTCCTTATGGTTTTTTGGAGTTATCTTTACTTTTATTGTTACTTTTCCATTTAGAGGTATCTTTTGTTGGGTCACATTCAGGGTAGAACTGATAGGCGCCTCATCCAGCGCGGTGTGATGACCCGAGATTTGGGGTACTCAACAACACGAGACTATAGGGCAGGGATGGCGAACCTTTTATGGCAAGTGCCATATGTGATAAATATAAAGGACATGCGTGCCAATATGGTGCCAGAACATAAAGTGAGATACTATATTATCTATTTTATTAAGTCAATGATGGGATTAATATATATATTGACATTAATAATTATCACTAATAGGCATAATCCACATTCATTTATTCTGGGGGTTAATTTTTAAGTGAATGATATATAATAAGGCTAATGTCATAAGAGTTCCGCGTGTCAAGAATATTCTCTCTCGTGCCACTCTAGTCACGCCTGCCATAGGTTCGCCACCCCTGCTATAGGGAATCCTATGAAGGCGACTTCATTATTTGCTGAGGATGTCTCCAGCTGTTCCGCTTCGCCACACGTTACCGCTAATTTTCGAACAATGTTTTATATAAACAGAAACGTTCATCTTGCCCTTGAAATTCTTCCCATGTCATTTCAACTTGAACTTGGATGAAAAGAGTATATTGCGACTAAATACCATATCGCGTACGGATATATAACACCCTAATGGTACGCCATCCATGCTTTGCCATAGATTTTTTTCGTAATTATACAAAAATTTAAACAAACGGGAAATCGATGGGAATTGAATAACTTTACATAAATGTTATCCTTCTCCCCTTCTTACATAACATTCATTATAATTTGTATACATCATTATTACTATAACTATATATAAAACGCTTATCTTATTAACTACATACATAAAACCGAACGTATCGATTGCATCACGTTAGTGAGGAAGAAAGCTCAAACAGTGGTCGTAAAGATCCCGATTTTGAAATTCAACAGTGATGCAATATGAGCATAATTTTATCACACTATGTAGAGCTAATTACATGGCTTAAGCCGTATGCATTACTCCATATCCTCTTTCGTCAACTCTTTCTTTTAAGTATGTACGAAAACTTTCCCATGGCAGCTGGCTTAATACAGAAAGATAATATTGAAAAAACATACAGATTTACTGAGAACTACATTCAATAATCGAGGAACTAATCTACTCGAAATAATCTAGAAACTATTAATACATATATTTCCACAAACCAATGGTTTTGCTGTGTATATGATCATTTACAGAATGGCCAGTCCAAAATAAAGCTATACCGAGAGAACGATCGTTACTTTGAGTGTTAAGAGTAAACTAGTCTAAAGGATTTGCCTCGATGGGATATAAATATGAACTGAAAATGTCATACCTATATATTATGGTAATTCGCAATGCGGAAAATGCTTGTTGATTCGTCCGAAGAAGCAGAGGAGGACGGTGAACATGCCTAAGTAATAGATATTGGCGGTCTTATTTGAGGTATATCACAGTATATAACATGCCAACAATGGAACTTATTTCTTCGGGCTGTTCACTAAACACAGTAAACTTAAAAAAAGAAGAAAATCGATTTAAACGGAAATGATCGGTGCCCTCCGAGACCACATGCGCGCAAAAGGACGTTAGTCACCAGACTACATCAAATATGAAAAAAAAAATTAATTTATTCTTGAGTCATGAGGGGAAGTTGGGGAAATTCGTTGTGATAAACTTACTCATGCCATACTAAAACTTACTAAAACAACATAGATTTCACACGCAACGTAAATGGAATTCCATCTTCCGATATCATGTTGTTAACGAATAGCTCGTAATATAGTATTTCTCAAAGTACCAAAGAAATTTGCACTGGCTTAATTTTCTCGAAAAGCTACGGATTTAGCTGTGGTATCCCGTTTTCAGAATGGGAAAATATCCTCGAGGTCTCTGACGCATCAACGATTCGCTTCCTTTAATTTAATTTCTTCAATATCACAAGCTATATCTTTCCTTATTCGACAGAAATGTAGCTTCTTTTTTTATCTTCTCAGTTCCCTTGCGTTCCTTCATCGCTCAGCTGTGTAAAACTTTTGCCAACCTAGAGCCCGCACAAGGGATTTTTTTCATCCTTGCGGACCACACTTTTAACGTGTTTTTTCGTGCAATTAGTACGACCGACGTTCGGTCTCTCTGTGATAGTTCCCCTATGAGAACCAGAATCCCAGCGGTCTGCTTTGAAAACTGTCTAAGAGTCTAGGGCCGCATTATGCCCGCGAATTGTGCAAGTCTGATCTATCTCTTTCCATTTCTGGTTAGTCATTCGACATAATTGAAAATCAATTTCATTTTCAGTTAAAATATGTTTCGTTTTTGTAAACTGATAGATAATATCAATTTTAACAACTTATCATTGGTTATTGAACAGCTGTCATTTTCTCATAAATTACCGTACTACTATGTAATAGTACATCTGAAAGTTGTGTACATCATAGTTGCACGAAATACGTCCATTAAAACTTTGCTTTTCCTTAGAAGACTTGCATTACAGGCACGATAAACTCAACCAGACAGCTGAAACCAATAGCTAACTCAAACAGGAAAAGCAGATAATAAGAATAGATAAGGAAATGTCCTAAACGGAGAGTGGAATCTGGTATTTAATTGAGTTATGGAATGTAAGGGAAAACTTAAGATTTTCCTTTAAACCAAATTACGTAATGAAAGGAAATAATTACGACCAAGTTTCCGGATTCATGCGCTATCTCAATTGTAATAGACGTTATGTGCGCATCTCGCGTATTCTTTTGTCCCAGCTAAGATAATCCTTTACCCACATACAATGGATTACAGACTCCCGGATAGCCAAGTGGGTAGCGAGTTTACCGTTGGTGAAAGCGGTCCCTGGTTCGATTCCCTTTGGGAGCCCATAAGTGTGAGATGGCCTTAGCTGTCAAAGCACTTGTAACTACGATTTCGCCAAATTGATGGTGTGAAAATGCTGGTCAGGTCTGGCATGGAACTACAACCACATGCAGCTCCAGATCAGTAATTTACATTACATTTCTGTGAGATAGATACTTCAAAGTTTATATAATACATTGGCAAATCTCTTTGCGATAGAGAGCATCAACAACTCATCCTATCAGAATAACATAGATAATTACTGTTCTTCACGTAATATCCTAGCAGGAGAAATGAAGGTTGCACATCACCGAGTCTATGGAACTCCATAACAATTAGATTCATCCACCAATCATTTTCAGAAACATTTTTTTCGGCCTCAGAGACAAAGGTAGTCGTATATTATTGATTCTAACTACGTGAATTATAGATAAATAAGTATATTAGTTATTTCTAGATAACGAAGATTTCTAGAGCGAGGTTAGAAGCATATATCTACGATATGGAAAGTTCTAACTTTGCTCGGTGCATGTTTACGACTAATAGTCGAGACGAAGATTGACTAGTACAAGAGATTACCAGCAATTCCTGAAGACAGAACCAGTGCAAAACAGTGACTAACTTGCATCCATAGTAGAAAGTAAAAAAATACTGCTAACAAATGTATGATGATACATGGTGTTTGTTTACTTTGTGCAGTATTGACTGATTAATATAATCATCAATATGCAGATTTACATTCGCATAATCTCTCTACAGTGGTATCTCGATTTATGAACCGCTCTAAATAAGAACTTTTTGACATACGAACCTTTTCCTTACTCCATTTTGACCTCTTAACTACGAATTTAGTCAAGAGATACAAACCGAAAAGATAAAATGGAAAGATGAGTTTCGAGATGCAAACTTTTCGAATCATAAACTCCAAAGAATTAAGTCGAGGTACCACTGTGTTCGACTCAAAGGAATAATGCAGGCCTAATTATTGAGTGGCGTCTTTTCAAAGATACGCAGTCGCTTTTTTAGAGCCAAAACGTACGTACGTTAAGAAAGGCTTGGACTGAAAATCATGTTTTCCCTACTTATTTTAATAGTCGAATAAATGTTATTTTAGTTTTAAGACAAATGTGTTAAAACGAAGCAGTCTGTAATTACTTACGATTTGCGCAAAAATTTTTATCCTCATCTTTTCTTTGTAAATACAACAGTTATTTCGCAGAATCAATTTTTCTAAACGTGAAATAGGGCCTCGCGAAGCATGAATGCGCTTTATCTGAGAGTCAAGTGGATGATGAACACGCCAGAGGTCATGTGCCCATTCGCGTTGAGGGAAGTCCTGCCACAGTGAGTCAGGGAGAGGTCTCGTTGCAGCGTATTTCAGAATTACGGACCTCTAATCACCGTACGATTTGTAATCCCGCCAATCTTCCATATGAAAGCAGCAGAAAGTCCCTATGAAACGTCCTGTTTCATAGGGACGTGCTTCAAACTTTAACCACGTCATCATACAAAGCATAGATGGGTTTCCAATATTTAACAGCAATCTACCATGCACTTGAATTTTAGATTAATCATATTTCTAATTAACCCCGTCACGGCGATTATGTCGGACGGGTATCCAAGCGGACGGGTTTTTAAGCAATGATCTGACAGCTTGTTTTTTTTTCTTTGTTAGCGATAAATAATCGAAAATTTTCGTAGTAAAAAGGAGTCATTCGTAATCCTCAAGCTTTGCTGATGACTTGAGAGCAGAACAATCTGGAAAGATTTTCAGGAAATAAAATTCGAAGAGATGAACCATCGCTGAAGAAAAAAGATGAACTGCGATGTTCCCTTGGGTTCCAAAGGGGGAGTTCGAGAAAGTAGCAGACTCTTAAAGATGACATTTTTACAATTTGTTGCGGTCGTATTATCTCGTGCAATCTTTTACTGCAACGATTTCTGAGTTGCATATTTCTGTGCGATACGGTTTTTGAAGAAATAGATGTTAATTTGAATCTTGCAGGTCTGATGAAGAAAAACGATAAACATCCGATCCACCAGTACCAATACATTGAGAAATCTTTTAATTTTCACCATTTTTTAATGAAACTGAGCCGAACCTTACAATGAGAGATGGATTTGCGGTTTTGAGATTGCATCGATCATAATTGCTATGCTAAGATAATTCAGAAGAGAGCTGCCATGGCATAAATTTAGTAAAAATACTGGACGAATTTCAAATTTTCCGTTCTAATTGAAAAAAAAAAAGAAACGTCCACTCCAATAAAGAAAGATAAGCACAACTCCAAGGGAGTGAAACGTAAACTAGACGACAAAAACAACACATTTTTTTTCGATATAGACGTACTGAGAGGCACTGGAATCCCTTGTGGTATTATTCAGCATACTCCAAGTTTATTTTTTGTCATGCTTATTCATCCTCTTCTGAGCTCGTGTTTTCTCCTCCTCCTTCGGAGACGAATGCTGCTGCAGCAGACCTAAAGCGGCCGTTCTGCGAAGCTGCGTGCACTGATAGCTTAAGACTGGGAACCTTCATCACCGTTGAAAGAAAAAGACGTGGAATCATCATAAATCTCGCCTACGCTTCGGAGCATCCTCCGAGTGAACGTCAAGAAAATTATTCGATCCACATCGCCGCAGTGGAATCTACTAAGATCATTGAGGCACCCGAAAATCTGGGCAGCATTTGACAATATGGGGATCGAACATGGATGGGGGTCCTAGATCTGGGGAGATATAACCAATCATTTCCCCCGGTAACGATGACTTCGCAGAAGTAAAGGATGTATTTTCTCTCAAAGGAATGATGGATAACATTATCAGATTAAGTAAAACATTTGTTCAGAATTAAGAATAGCATTATCCAGGAAAAAATATCACGGAAAATATTCATCAACCAATAATAGCAATAGAATAAAAGTTGCTGCTGATTGAGTTAGTTGCAGTTGATAAGTACACCACAAACCATCAACGTTGAGATACGTGCTATGAGCTTTTCACTGTCCAAGATAGGTTCTTCATGGACCAGAGCAGAATGAGTATCCGATTATTTTGCTCTGGTCCAGAAGCTTTCTTGGATAGTGAAATGCGCACAGGAAAGAATCTCAACGTTGATGGTTTGTGGATTACTTTTAAACTGCAAAAAAATCAATAAATGCGTGCTATCTACACTTCATAGATGAGTAAAGATTGAACATGCTTTTATGTCAATTTATCTTTATACAAAAAAACCACCAATATAAATTCTAAAGCATTATTAAATGAGAATTAATATTTCCGAAAGGCTGAGAATTAGTAAAAGGAACCATAAAGAAGTAAGTATACAGCAAAAAAAGTGCAGCTCATTTTCATAATCGAAACCATAAGGGGAATTCTACGAAAATGTATAAGATATAAAACTATCTCCGGCCAAATTTTGGATCACATATAAATATTCAGGATGGAACTATCATAAGCCGCAACTTAGTGATACATAAATTGGTGGCGAGAATAACAATGTAATGGTACAAGACACTATCTACGGTGTAAAAGAAAGCTACAAGAATAACTTTGACATATCGACTGGAATAATTTCAAGAGAAAGAGAATAACTAAAAGCAACTGGCGGGAAAGTATAAATTACTGAAATGGGTGAAAACGCAAACAGCAAATTACAATGAGATCGATCAAAGCTTACGTTAAGTTTACACTTTAATGGTGATGTCGAGGAAGTACCGTCTGAAAAAATTTAAACTTTCCTTGCCTGTGAAGATGATTGGTGGAGAACATCACAAACTTACAACATCTTTGAAAGGAAATTAAATTATAATTTAGGGATTAACGTAAGTGAAAAAAAAAATGCGCTTGCCTAAATGTCCCCATTTAAAAACCTTAACCTTATCCATGTAAATCATAATGGACTCACATCAAAATTTAAACTGACTTTCGAAATTGCTGGATAATTGTAAAGGTGTTAGGGCATTGCCTAGTACGTAAGAAAGAGGTAGGCGATTAGGATCCACATCTGGGATGTATGTACAACGTGCTTAGAGAGCTGAAGAACAAGCACGTTCTTCGGAGCCATGTGTCTACACGGATGAAGATACGAGACTATATTCCGGATGATGATTCATAACTTCACACATTTTGCGCTCCGTCGAATATTAGAACTTTGACCTGCGAGTTCGGGAATCAGCTAGGAGAATGTTAGCGGTTCTTTTGCATAATTGAGGGATCGGGGAGCAAGGCACAGAGAATATAAATAGAATTCATTTCTTCGGAAAAAATATTTTTTTTTCGACGAAACTGACACTGCTCTCCCTGAATTTGATATCCTTGTGCTGCAAATATAATTTAATACAAAACGTTATCATACCAATAATTAGATGGTCTCTTCCAATGACAGTTTCCTGTCGCTAATATCCGTTTCTCTTTCGAGTAAGATAATAGATGTTAGCTTATGCTATCACTAAGTTACATCAATGTATCTCGTTGTAATTTTCCTCAAATCACTCGATTAACGACGGGAAATAATGTTGATATAAAGGAAAATCTTTTGAAAGGAGGTTCTTGAGAAATTTTACACTTTGATCTCGTAAAACATATTTTCAGAAAAAAACATTCAATCCGACGCACTTAGGAGAGAAATAAATTATGATATCTACACTTATTAAGACTATGGAAACTATCTTTCCTAATAAGGTTAGCTAACCTCATTTGATTTGAGTAAAGTTTGATACTTAACTGCCATCAAATTCCAAACTCAATAAAGCTCTTTCATTTTCGAATGTAAACGAGAAATATAATATACCCCGGCAACAGATAAAGAGGACGTTCTAAACTGCCTTTTGATGATTGCAGGACTATGACCTTCGCTCCTTGAAAACGAGCCAAGACTCCCACGGTGTATCGGCGTCGTTTAAAGGAGAGGCTGATTGAGATCTACTTTACGCTTGCTCATCTTATGTGAGAGTAGCTATAAGCCTGAAAAATATCCATTCCTATTGGCATAAGAAGGTAATAGCTCACTCTTCACATGTCATGGATGAAATCGCGACACTTGCTCCTTTTGTAATATTATTTCAGTACGCTTAAAACGACTGATATACAAATAAGGTCCGCCGATATGGGAGGATACTGATGACCAGCGGCACACTCACGGGGGAAGTCGAGCGGACACGGATTATACCCCTAAGCAGACAAACTGTTAATCGTAGAGGCCAGAAAGAATGACGCAATAAATATTTTCCATTAATTTATACGAATTTCTTCATGTTCTTAGGGAAAATTTCTGCTTACATTTAGCACAAAATAATTTTAATATTTCATTCATAGTTCGATAATTCAGGACCCCCGATGAAGAAAAGGGAGCGCCGCTAAAATGAATTTGCACGTAATTTGTCATTATACTTCCAGTACTATTAACGCGAATGATTGAGTTAATAAAATTTCCTATTTAGGAACGTTAATCTCGACTCTTTTCTACATAATTCATTATAGCGGATACTGATAACGCTATGAAATATCAATATGCTTCCTACGAATGCTTCGTTCGATAATGAAACTATAATCTAATAGTAAGACGAGAAATGCAACGAGAATGGCCATTTGCATTTAAAATATCGTAAGCACTGATTAAGGAGTGTACTGCGCAGCTTTCAAATATCTTAAGCACTGTGTCCTTTGATCCTAGTAGTCGAGGCCTCCACCCCGGACCCACATCACGTTTGAGTTCCGCGTCTCTGGCAAACTGACACTTAGAAAGCCGTGACATACGGGAAGCATACGGAATACAATACCCTAACAGCATGTAACACAAAAACTTATCAATCTAGAAAAAAATGCTCGGAAACCTGGGTCGGTACCTCGTACCGACCGCGAGGGAATATATTTGAGCTGGTCGCAATAAAAAACTTGCGGAGAAATTAGTTTTTCTTATTCTCATCTGTGATGGCCTTCCACGAAGTAACGCCTTAACACGTTGATTTTATTTTAAACATGAAATAACCATTTAAATACTAAAAGATTTATATATACTGATATCAGAATGAATTGATATGAAATACTGATATCAGAATTGACTGAATTTCATTAATCATTATTAGAAACAAAATAGTCTACTTCATAACCAAAGGGAAGCAATATATCAGTTACAAATTTTAAAATTTTACTTTACATATTTTCTTGCACAAAACCTTACATACACTAAGTTTTTGTAACAAATATACAAAATATGACAAAACAGAGATGAGATCCATAATAGATATTTAGTTATTCCATAGGATAACTAACACTGACAACATCTGCAGGCCACATACTCTCTTATTAACCATATTACATCACAAACACCACTCTTTACTCTACCTCTCAACCAGAGAAATAAGTAATTTATCCTTCACTTTTTCCATCAACTTTGTAATAAAATATTCAAGAACTCAGTTCAACATGGAAGCAGTCCAAAATAATAACATACAATGCTATAGATTACAATAGATTTTAAGTGATATTTTGGTAATATACAGATTGACTCTCATAGATATGAACATGCAGACAACATTCTAACCTACATATAATACTTTTATAAACAAGACACACACATTTGGACTACCCATTGCTTCAGAGCTTTGCAATAGGACTCCCGAATCAAAGAAAGATAAAAAAAACTTTTACCCATACCACCATATAATTTTATAACATTTCCCCAGTTTTTATGCTACATATCATCATCAGGCACACTGTGGAATAAAAAATATATATGCACAGTATTACTAGTGAAAGTTTGTTTTTTCTTTCTTTAATCATGTATGCAAATTTAATTATCCAAAAAGTTCTGGTGAGAACCAAAAAAGTGAGACAAATTATACAGAAAAGTAAAAGAAAAAAATAATGATCTAGGCATGAAAAATAACGAGAGTAAAATCACCTCGCAAAAATATGAAACTAAAATGTGATGCACATTTTGATAAATAAATTAAAGTAAAACTATAATTATTTGAGATGGCCTTAGCTGTCAAAGCACTTGTAACTACGATTTCGCCAAATTGATGGTGTGAAAATGCTGGTCAGGTCTGGCATGGAACTACAACGGCGCCTCATCCAGCGCGGTGTGATGACCCGAGATTTGGGGTACTCAACAACACGAGACTATAGGGCAGGGATGGCGAACCTTTTGTGGCAAGTGCCATATGTGATAAATATAAAGGACATGCGTGCCAATATGGTGCCAGAACATAAAGTGAGATACTATATTATCTATTTTATTAAGTCAATGATGGGATTAATATATATATTGACATTAATAATTATCACTAATAGGCATAATCCACATTCATTTATTCTGGGGGTTAATTTTTAAGTGAATGATATATAATAAGGCTAATGTCATAAGAGTTCCGCGTGTCAAGAATATTCTCTCTCGTGCCACTCTAGTCACGCCTGCCATAGGTTCGCCACCCCTGCTATAGGGAATCCTATGAAGGCGACTTCATTATTTGCTGAGGATGTCTCCAGCTGTTCCGCTTCGCCACACGTTACCGCTAATTTTCGAACAATGTTTTATATAAACAGAAACGTTCATCTTGCCCTTGAAATTCTTCCCATGTCATTTCAACTTGAACTTGGATGAAAAGAGTATATTGCGACTAAATACCATATCGCGTACGGATATATAACACCCTAATGGTACGCCATCCATGCTTTGCCATAGATTTTTTTCGTAATTATACAAAAATTTAAACAAACGGGAAATCGATGGGAATTGAATAACTTTACATAAATGTTATCCTTCTCCCCTTCTTACATAACATTCATTATAATTTGTATACATCATTATTACTATAACTATATATAAAACGCTTATCTTATTAACTACATACATAAAACCGAACGTATCGATTGCATCACGTTAGTGAGGAAGAAAGCTCAAACAGTGGTCGTAAAGATCCCGATTTTGAAATTCAACAGTGATGCAATATGAGCATAATTTTATCACACTATGTAGAGCTAATTACATGGCTTAAGCCGTAAGCATTACTCCATATCCTCTTTCGTCAACTCTTTCTTTTAAGTATGTACGAAAACTTTCCCATGGCAGCTGGCTTAATATAGAAAGATAATATTGAAAAAACATACAGATTTACTGAGAACTACATTCAATAATCGAGGAACTAATCTACTCGAAATAATCTAGAAACTATTAATACATATATTTCCACAAACCAATGGTTTTGCTGTGTATATGATCATTTACAGAATGGCCAGTCCAAAATAAAGCTATACCGAGAGAACGATCGTTACTTTGAGTGTTAAGAGTAAACTAGTCTAAAGGATTTGCCTCGATGGGATATAAATATGAACTGAAAATGTCATACCTATATATTATGGTAATTCGCAATGCGGAAAATGCTTGTTGATTCGTCCGAAGAAGCAGAGGAGGACGGTGAACATGCCTAAGTAATAGATATTGGCGGTCTTATTTGAGGTATATCACAGTATATAACATGCCAACAATGGAACTTATTTCTTCGGGCTGTTCACTAAACACAGTAAACTTAAAAAAAGAAGAAAATCGATTTAAACGGAAATGATCGGTGCCCTCCGAGACCACATGCGCGCAAAAGGACGTTAGTCACCAGACTACATCAAATATGAAAAAAAAAAATTAATTTATTCTTGAGTCATGAGGGGAAGTTGGGGAAATTCGTTGTGATAAACTTACTCATGCCATACTAAAACTTACTAAAACAACATAGATTTCACACGCAACGTAAATGGAATTCCATCTTCCGATATCATGTTGTTAACGAATAGCTCGTAATATAGTATTTCTCAAAGTACCAAAGAAATTTGCACTGGCTTAATTTTCTCGAAAAGCTACGGATTTAGCTGTGGTATCCCGTTTTCAGAATGGGAAAATATCCTCGAGGTCTCTGACGCATCAACGATTCGCTTCCTTTAATTTAATTTCTTCAATATCACAAGCTATATCTTTCCTTATTCGACAGAAATTTAGCTTCTTTTTTTATCTTCTCAGTTCCCTTGCGTTCCTTCATCGCTCAGCTGTGTAAAACTTTTGCCAACCTAGAGCCCGCACAAGGGATTTTTTTCATCCTTGCGGACCACACTTTTAACGTGTTTTTTCGTGCAATTAGTACGACCGACGTTCGGTCTCTCTGTGATAGTTCCCCTATGAGAACCAGAATCCCAGCGGTCTGCTTTGAAAACTGTCTAAGAGTCTAGGGCCGCATTATGCCCGCGAATTGTGCAAGTCTGATCTATCTCTTTCCATTTCTGGTTAGTCATTCGACATAATTGAAAATCAATTTCATTTTCAGTTAAAATATGTTTCGTTTTTGTAAACTGATAGATAATATCAATTTTAACAACTTATCATTGGTTATTGAACAGCTGTCATTTTCTCATAAATTACCGTACTACTATGTAATAGTACATCTGAAAGTTGTGTACATCATAGTTGCACGAAATACGTCCATTAAAACTTTGCTTTTCCTTAGAAGACTTGCATTACAGGCACGATAAACTCAACCAGACAGCTGAAACCAATAGCTAACTCAAACAGGAAAAGCAGATAATAAGAATAGATAAGGAAATGTCCTAAACGGAGAGTGGAATCTGGTATTTAATTGAGTTATGGAATGTAAGGGAAAACTTAAGATTTTCCTTTAAACCAAATTACGTAATGAAAGGAAATAATTACGACCAAGTTTCCGGATTCATGCGCTATCTCAATTGTAATAGACGTTATGTGCGCATCTCGCGTATTCTTTTGTCCCAGCTAAGATAATCCTTTACCCACATACAATGGATTACAGACTCCCGGATAGCCAAGTGGGTAGCGAGTTTACCGTTGGTGAAAGCGGTCCCTGGTTCGATTCCCTTTGGGAGCCCATAAGTGTGAGATGGCCTTAGCTGTCAAAGCACTTGTAACTACGATTTCGCCAAATTGATGGTGTGAAAATGCTGGTCAGGTCTGGCATGGAACTACAACCACATGCAGCTCCAGATCAGTAATTTACATTACATTTCTGTGAGATAGATACTTCAAAGTTTATATAATACATTGGCAAATCTCTTTGCGATAGAGAGCATCAACAACTCATCCTATCAGAATAACATAGATAATTACTGTTCTTCACGTAATATCCTAGCAGGAGAAATGAAGGTTGCACATCACCGAGTCTATGGAACTCCATAACAATTAGATTCATCCACCAATCATTTTCAGAAACATTTTTTTCGGCCTCAGAGACAAAGGTAGTCGTATATTATTGATTCTAACTACGTGAATTATAGATAAATAAGTATATTAGTTATTTCTAGATAACGAAGATTTCTAGAGCGAGGTTAGAAGCATATATCTACGATATGGAAAGTTCTAACTTTGCTCGGTGCATGTTTACGACTAATAGTCGAGACGAAGATTGACTAGTACAAGAGATTACCAGCAATTCCTGAAGACAGAACCAGTGCAAAACAGTGACTAACTTGCATCCATAGTAGAAAGTAAAAAAATACTGCTAACAAATGTATGATGATACATGGTGTTTGTTTACTTTGTGCAGTATTGACTGATTAATATAATCATCAATATGCAGATTTACATTCGCATAATCTCTCTACAGTGGTATCTCGATTTATGAACCGCTCTAAATAAGAACTTTTTGACATACGAACCTTTTCCTTACTCCATTTTGACCTCTTAACTACGAATTTAGTCAAGAGATACAAACCGATAAGATAAAATGGAAAGATGAGTTTCGAGATGCAAACTTTTCGAATCATAAACTCCAAAGAATTAAGTCGAGGTACCACTGTGTTCGACTCAAAGGAATAATGCAGGCCTAATTATTGAGTGGCGTCTTTTCAAAGATACGCAGTCGCTTTTTTAGAGCCAAAACGTACGTACGTTAAGAAAGGCTTGGACTGAAAATCATGTTTTCCCTACTTATTTTAATAGTCGAATAAATGTTATTTTAGTTTTAAGACAAATGTGTTAAAACGAAGCAGTCTGTAATTACTTACGATTTGCGCAAAAATTTTTATCCTCATCTTTTCTTTGTAAATACAACAGTTATTTCGCAGAATCAATTTTTCTAAACGTGAAATAGGGCCTCGCGAAGCATGAATGCGCTTTATCTGAGAGTCAAGTGGATGATGAACACGCCAGAGGTCATGTGCCCATTCGCGTTGAGGGAAGTCCTGCCACAGTGAGTCAGGGAGAGGTCTCGTTGCAGCGTATTTCAGAATTACGGACCTCTAATCACCGTACGATTTGTAATCCCGCCAATCTTCCATATGAAAGCAGCAGAAAGTCCCTATGAAACGTCCTGTTTCATAGGGACGTGCTTCAAACTTTAACCACGTCATCATACAAAGCATAGATGGGTTTCCAATATTTAACAGCAATCTACCATGCACTTGAATTTTAGATTAATCATATTTCTAATTAACCCCGTCACGGCGATTATGTCGGACGGGTATCCAAGCGGACGGGTTTTTAAGCAATGATCTGACAGCTTGTTTTTTTTTCTTTGTTAGCGATAAATAATCGAAAATTTTCGTAGTAAAAAGGAGTCATTCGTAATCCTCAAGCTTTGCTGATGACTTGAGAGCAGAACAATCTGGAAAGATTTTCAGGAAATAAAATTCGAAGAGATGAACCATCGCTGAAGAAAAAAGATGAACTGCGATGTTCCCTTGGGTTCCAAAGGGGGAGTTCGAGAAAGTAGCAGACTCTTAAAGATGACATTTTTACAATTTGTTGCGGTCGTATTATCTCGTGCAATCTTTTACTGCAACGATTTCTGAGTTGCATATTTCTGTGCGATACGGTTTTTGAAGAAATAGATGTTAATTTGAATCTTGCAGGTCTGATGAAGAAAAACGATAAACATCCGATCCACCAGTACCAATACATTGAGAAATCTTTTAATTTTCACCATTTTTTAATGAAACTGAGCCGAACCTTACAATGAGAGATGGATTTGCGGTTTTAAGATTGCATCGATCATAATTGCTATGCTAAGATAATTCAGAAGAGAGCTGCCATGGCATAAATTTAGTAAAAATACTGGACGAATTTCAAATTTTCCGTTCTAATTGAAAAAAAAAAAGAAACGTCCACTCCAATAAAGAAAGATAAGCACAACTCCAAGGGAGTGAAACGTAAACTAGACGACAAAAACAACACATTTTTTTTCGATATAGACGTACTGAGAGGCACTGGAATCCCTTGTGGTATTATTCAGCATACTCCAAGTTTATTTTTTGTCATGCTTATTCATCCTCTTCTGAGCTCGTGTTTTCTCCTCCTCCTTCGGAGACGAATGCTGCTGCAGCAGACCTAAAGCGGCCGTTCTGCGAAGCTGCGTGCACTGATAGCTTAAGACTGGGAACCTTCATCACCGTTGAAAGAAAAAGACGTGGAATCATCATAAATCTCGCCTACGCTTCGGAGCATCCTCCGAGTGAACGTCAAGAAAATTATTCGATCCACATCGCCGCAGTGGAATCTACTAAGATCATTGAGGCACCCGAAAATCTGGGCAGCATTTGACAATATGGGGATCGAACATGGATGGGGGTCCTAGATCTGGGGAGATATAACCAATCATTTCCCCCGGTAACGATGACTTCGCAGAAGTAAAGGATGTATTTTCTCTCAAAGGAATGATGGATAACATTATCAGATTAAGTAAAACATTTGTTCAGAATTAAGAATAGCATTATCCAGGAAAAAATATCACGGAAAATATTCATCAACCAATAATAGCAATAGAATAAAAGTTGCTGCTGATTGAGTTAGTTGCAGTTGATAAGTACACCACAAACCATCAACGTTGAGATACGTGCTATGAGCTTTTCACTGTCCAAGATAGGTTCTTCATGGACCAGAGCAGAATGAGTATCCGATTATTTTGCTCTGGTCCAGAAGCTTTCTTGGATAGTGAAATGCGCACAGGAAAGAATCTCAACGTTGATGGTTTGTGGATTACTTTTAAACTGCAAAAAAATCAATAAATGCGTGCTATCTACACTTCATAGATGAGTAAAGATTGAACATGCTTTTATGTCAATTTATCTTTATACAAAAAAACCACCAATATAAATTCTAAAGCATTATTAAATGAGAATTAATATTTCCGAAAGGCTGAGAATTAGTAAAAGGAACCATAAAGAAGTAAGTATACAGCAAAAAAAGTGCAGCTCATTTTCATAATCGAAACCATAAGGGGAATTCTACGAAAATGTATAAGATATAAAACTATCTCCGGCCAAATTTTGGATCACATATAAATATTCAGGATGGAACTATCATAAGCCGCAACTTAGTGATACATAAATTGGTGGCGAGAATAACAATGTAATGGTACAAGACACTATCTACGGTGTAAAAGAAAGCTACAAGAATAACTTTGACATATCGACTGGAATAATTTCAAGAGAAAGAGAATAACTAAAAGCAACTGGCGGGAAAGTATAAATTACTGAAATGGGTGAAAACGCAAACAGCAAATTACAATGAGATCGATCAAAGCTTACGTTAAGTTTACACTTTAATGGTGATGTCGAGGAAGTACCGTCTGAAAAAATTTAAACTTTCCTTGCCTGTGAAGATGATTGGTGGAGAACATCACAAACTTACAACATCTTTGAAAGGAAATTAAATTATAATTTAGGGATTAACGTAAGTGAAAAAAAAATGCGCTTGCCTAAATGTCCCCATTTAAAAACCTTAACCTTATCCATGTAAATCATAATGGACTTACATCAAAATTTAAACTGACTTTCGAAATTGCTGGATAATTGTAAAGGTGTTAGGGCATTGCCTAGTACGTAAGAAAGAGGTAGGCGATTAGGATCCACATCTGGGATGTATGTACAACGTGCTTAGAGAGCTGAAGAACAAGCACGTTCTTCGGAGCCATGTGTCTACACGGATGAAGATACGAGACTATATTCCGGATGATGATTCATAACTTCACACATTTTGCGCTCCGTCGAATATTAGAACTTTGACCTGCGAGTTCGGGAATCAGCTAGGAGAATGTTAGCGGTTCTTTTGCATAATTGAGGGATCGGGGAGCAAGGCACAGAGAATATAAATAGAATTCATTTCTTCGGAAAAAATATTTTTTTTTCGACGAAACTTACACTGCTCTCCCTGAATTTGATATCCTTGTGCTGCAAATATAATTTAATACAAAACGTTATCATACCAATAATTAGATGGTCTCTTCCAATGACAGTTTCCTGTCGCTAATATCCGTTTCTCTTTCGAGTAAGATAATAGATGTTAGCTTATGCTATCACTAAGTTACATCAATGTATCTCGTTGTAATTTTCCTCAAATCACTCGATTAACGACGGGAAATAATGTTGATATAAAGGAAAATCTTTTGAAAGGAGGTTCTTGAGAAATTTTACACTTTGATCTCGTAAAACATATTTTCAGAAAAAAACATTCAATCCGACGCACTTAGGAGAGAAATAAATTATGATATCTACACTTATTAAGACTATGGAAACTATCTTTCCTAATAAGGTTAGCTAACCTCATTTGATTTGAGTAAAGTTTGATACTTAACTGCCATCAAATTCCAAACTCAATAAAGCTCTTTCATTTTCGAATGTAAACGAGAAATATAATATACCCCGGCAACAGATAAAGAGGACGTCCTAAACTGCCTTTTGATGATTGCAGGACTATGACCTTCGCTCCTTGAAAACGAGCCAAGACTCCCACGGTGTATCGGCGTCGTTTAAAGGAGAGGCTGATTGAGATCTACTTTACGCTTGCTCATCTTATGTGAGAGTAGCTATGAGCCTGAAAAATATCCATTCCTATTGGCATAAGAAGGTAATAGCTCACTCTTCACATGTCA
>KZ308239.1:929428-942240 GCA_000376725.2 Ladona fulva
ACCCAAATCTTTTTATTTGTATTTGTCTCTTACTTTGTGTTATTTACTTTTTTACTTTCTTTATTTTATTTTTTAAAATGTTTTTGTTAATTTAGGTTTAGCATTATATAATATTAGATTAGTATTAATTCACCATATATGTTAGTTGTAAGTTGAATTTATTTTTAGTAATTTCTTATATCTATGACTCAGAGGTTAGGTGTAAGAGGGGCCCATTGGGCCTAACCTCGCCGTAAGGGTGAAATAAATAAATAATTAGGCATTATAAAATTTTGATCTGCAGTGTTCATAACCCAAACACATTTCACTTCTGTTACATGACTAAAGTAATACTTGAAGGCGCAATGGATTACTTAGGAAAGTTTCCTGAGGAAACTGGAATATTTTGTTCCATTTTTTCACCATGAATAATATATGAAGGCATGATACTAAGTATAATGTCCTCAGACATTGAAATTTTGACATAGAACATCAGGAGTTGAATACATCAAGCTTCGTGAAGTAGAAGATAGATTCTGAAATGTCTTGATCATCTAATGCTAACTCCTTGAAAAATATAACTAAGCGAAATAAAAGAATCTTACTTGAAGCAGAAAGACCTACAAGCCGGTAGTGATTGCCCTTTTCCATTTCAACAATGTCAGCTTGTATTCTATGAGCAATGGGTGGTGAATAATGATTCTCTTGCAGGATATTCCCTTTTTCACTGAAAAAAGAACAACAAAGATAAATCAAGCTCAACTGTCAAACCAGCAATACTTTGGACATCAACAAAATTCTTTTAAAGTGAAACTTCTTTGGCATTGCTGTTTATGCTGGAATGGGGTCAATTTTCTGCTATTTCTGAAAAAATATGCAGTATCTCTTTACTACTACTTTAATAAAAACATTTTGAAGTGCTGTTGTAATATAGTAAATTCTTTAAATCTGAATACTTCACTGCTTTAAAAGTCTACCTTATAGATACTGTACATGGAGTACCACTATGAATAATAACAAAACCACCTTACAAATGAGATACCATAACCATAAAATAATATTTACAAAGAACATAAAAAAGTAGTCAAAATAAAATGCACCAAAAAGTAAGGGAAAAGTATTAGTTAAATGACCTTTTACAAAAACATTTGTTATGAGGTGTCAGAAATTACAAATGGTAAAGAAAATGTAACCAAGTTAAGTAAATATAGATCATGGTAGTGAGTGGGGTATGATATTGATTTGAGAAAATGTTATCATATCTTTTCACTTGTCTTTCATCTTAATAACCTTCAAGTGTTTCCAACCAAGTGTGACTTTTTCATTGGCTTAATCTATAAGAAAATCTGAATAAAATAAGAACTATACATAAAAATTTCAATGAATAAGTTATACTCCAGTATGAAATGATAATTAGTGGTTACTTACTCTATTAATGTGCCAAACAGAACTAATTTATCCTTTTGCCTGGAGAGATCAACAGTCCAGTTCTTGAGATACCGAAATTTCTCTTCATTGACATTCTGTAAAAAATGATGAACATATTAAAAGCAAAACAAANAGAGATCAACAGTCCAGTTCTTGAGATACCGAAATTTCTCTTCATTGACATTCTGTAAAAAATGATGAACATATTAAAAGCAAAACAAATCATAAATACAAAGAGCTTCCAACTGAGAATGTTACATAAAAATTTACAGAATCTGAGGACACCTTAAATTAAAAATAATACCAAAACTTCCTTTGTTTCATGCAATCAGTTCTACCACAAAGAACAGTACAGTAAACTACTAGCAGCCTGAGGGTGCACCTAAATTTGCAGAAGGTTGGGATCAGGGAAAGTGGAGGGGATGTAAAAGAGAAAAGCTGAATAAGTAATTTTAGTCATGTAAGTGAGGAAGTTGAGCCTTCTGCTTTATGTCACCACATGTTTTTTTTTTTTTAATTTTGCAGAAAGGATAGCCTCTTCCAAAGTAAAAACTGAGAGTCAGTTAACTTCAAGATACTAGGATTGTCTTTACTGACTGCTGGATATTCATGAAAAATTTCTGATGATTTCACACCTTCTATATGATCCCTCATATCATATTCACCTTTCTTACACTACCCTGTTGCATTAACTGTATATAATATTATAAATAAAATACTAGGGTTATGCATTTGTCTGTCACATGAATATGAATATGTATAACCTCCACCAAAGAGCCAAAAGTAAAATGGCCACTAAAAACAGAAATTTGCCCCATGGTATTTTGCATTTTAACCATGAAAAGCATCATGGGTTCGATTCTAGGAGGCCCCAAAAATGGTACTTTTCCCTTTAAATGCATAGAGCGCATTTTCAAAAATTATTTAGCGTATTTTGCATTAAGATAGAACATTGAAATTTACGGAGTCATTAGAACGTGTTTTTATCTTCCGTGCGGAGCAAGATCCTTACCCCTAATTGCCCCAGGTTCAATGCTAAGTAAATTCTGAAGGACAAATTTTCAAAAAATCATTTAGGGTAATTTCCGGCAAGATAGAACATTGGAATTCACGCCATCGACAGAAGATATACATATCTATTCTTTGCGTACAGGATTTTGCCCTGCTGGTCCTTGGTTCGATGCTAGGGCAATTCGTATGTCCGTAGTTCAAGAATTTGTTTAGGGTATTTCCCGTTAAGATAGAAAGTTGCAATTCTTGGAGTTCTTAGAATAGGTAGATGTCTATCGTATGCCGTAAAGATTTTTGCCCAATTCGCCCAGGTTCAATGCCAGGAGCATTCATATTTCCAAATTTTCAAAAATTCGTCGGGTTATTTCTCCGTAAGGAGAACGTTGAAATTCGCAATATTGATAGAAGATATACATTTCTATCGTTTGCTGTAAAGATTTTTGTCCTAATGGACCCTGGTTTGATGCTAGGAAAATTCGTATGGACGTATGGACGAATGTTCAGTACTTTGTTTAGGCTACTGCCATTGGTGGATGGCTTTCGGTGTATGGCAGGCAGTGTTGCAGGTGGTGTGTAATGGCCTCATGGGTTTGATTCTAGAAGGCCCCAAAAACGGCCATTTTCCCATAAGAATGCATTGAGCGCATTTTCAAAAATTCGTTTAGCGTATTTATCATAAGGATAGAACGTTGAAATTTTCGGAATCGTTAGAAAATGATTTTATCTTATGTTTCCCGCAAGAGCTTTATACCTAATGGCCCCAGGTTCGATGCTAGGTACTTAGTGCAAAACTTTCAAGAAATCATTTCGGGTATTTCTAGATTAGATAGAACGTTGAAATTCACGTCATCGATAGAGATCAGACAGGTCTATAGTATCCTTAGAGGTTTTTACCCTGAGGGTCCTTAGTTCGATGCTAGGGCAGTTTTTCATTCTGACGTTCATGAATTAATTTAGGGTATTTTCCGTTAAGATAGAAACTTGCAATTCACGGTGTTGTTAGAATGGATGATTTTCTATCGTATGCCGTAAAGCTTTTTGCCCTAAAGGCCCAGGTTCGATCCCATTCGAATGACCGAATATTAAAAAATTCGTAACGGCATTTCCCGGTCAGGTGGAAGGTTGAAATTCGCTACATCTATAGAAGATGGGGTTATTTATCGTATGCCGTAAAGATATTTGTCACCATGGACACAGGTTCGATGCTAGGACATTTCTTATGAGCATATTATGAATAATTCGTTCAGGTTATTTTAGTTGGTGCATGGAACTCTGTGTATGGAAGGCGGAGTGGATCAAAAGGTGTGTAATGCCTTAGTTAATGTATCTTACATTAAGCTTGCAGTATGCAAGCANTCGATGCTAGGGCAATTCGTATGTCCGTAGTTCAAGAATTTGTTTAGGGTATTTCCCGTTAAGATAGAAAGTTGTAATTCTTGGAGTTCTTAGAATAGGTAGATGTCTATCGTATGCCGTAAAGATTTTTGCCCAACTCGCCCAGGTTCAATGCCAGGAGCATTCATATTTCCAAATTTTCAAAAATTCGTCGGGTTATTTCCCCGTAAGGAGAACGTTGAAATTCGCAATATTGATAGAAGATATACATTTCTATTGTTTGCTGTAAAGATTTTTGTCCTAATGGACCCTGGTTTGATGCTAGGAAAATTCGTATGGACGTATTTTCAGTACTTTGTTTAGGCTACTGCCATTGGTGGATGACTTTCGGTGTATGGCAGGCAGTGTTGCAGGTGGTGTGTAATGCCTTAATTAATCTAACTTACATTATGCTTGCAGTATGCAAAAAACCCCCAAAAGGCCCCAAAAATGGCTATTTTCCCATAAGAATGCAACAATGCTGTATGCCGCAAGATATGTGAAGACTACTGAGTATATGCGCCATACTGATTAGATTCACGTGTATTCCCATGTTATTGATGGGGATCTACCCTTAAAGGAGTGTAACTAACTAGAAAATGAAAGCAAATTTTGCAAAACTACTGATGGGTATTGTTTCGTTAAAAAAATACACCTGAACAATAGTTCCAGCAGTGGCATGAATAGCATCATTTCAGTTTCAATGAGAAAATCCAGCTACAAACAGAGATGTCAACTAATGATCAAAATCCTTCAAGGAAACAAATTCTTATCATGCTCTCTTCGCTGTTTCTCTCACCCATAAATTAGATACCCCTGGTAACTGTGACTCCATACAATCCCATATTGCATATTCATGATATTATCAAAACATTATTTGTAGAAGGATCACATCTATGTCTTACAAGTTTTAAATTGGTCACAACAATGCTATCATTGAAATGTTTCTTCCTCTCAGGGAAAATTTACTGAACTAATATGCAGCCCAAAACAAAAGGCATGGAATGATCGTTCATGTAGACTGTAAACATATCTTTCCAGGTTATGTGCCAAATTCCCTGAGATTCCCAGAAGAACAAAATTCCCTAATTATTCCAGGTTTTCCAGATTAGTGGACGCCCTGTAAAGGTAAACATATAATGAGAAAATAAACATCCATAAAAGGGGATAATAATGAGAATTTTACTGAAGCTTATAAAAATATATTCCTTCCACTATACTGCCTCTGATGAACTGAATACCGCATATTGTATGATGTCCCTGTGTAGGATGAACTTATGCCAGTGTACCTTGTCTACAAAGTCTCCCAAATGGCATGTTTATATATTCCGACTAGATAGCTTAAAGGATTGAGTAACCAACTGGAAATAGGGGGAAACAAAGGTTCAAGTTTTGGTCCTCCTCAGACTTTTTCATGTCTATTTTTCCTCTGTAATTATCGTAAAAGTACACCATTATGTGCAGTGTCACCTCTAACCCTTTTCCTAATAAAATTTAAGCTGTTTTCTTAGCTCCATAATCATAAAATCCTACCAAATATCTTAAATTTTATGGTGTGATGAATATGAAGAAAATTAAATGTATCACCATCTATTTATTAATGTATCAATTCCCCAACAACAGCCATCGCTGGGAAATAACAATTACAAGGGTTGATTCAAAAGTAATTCCCTCATTTTTTTACAAGTAGATATCATTGTTCATTTTTATATCTTTTTACATTGTTTTAAAGTGTGAAGATTGATTTATTTTTCTACGTAATCGACATTTTGACCCAAGCATTTTTGCAGCCGGTACTCCCAACTTTTGTATCCCAATGTTGTAGAACTCCGCCACCAGCCCGTTGAGGAAACGAGTAACCTCTTCTTTAACTTCATCATCGGTCCAGAAGCGTGGGCCACCCCAGTGTTCCTTCAATTCTGGGAACAGGTGGTAATTACTAGGTGCTAAGTCCGGACTGTAGGGGGGATGGGGAATGACAGTCCAGCCAAATCGTTTCTATAGGTCCTGGGTTTGACGAGAGATGTGGGGTAGAGCGTTATTGTGAAGCAGCATCACACTTTTGCTCAATCTTCCTCTCCGGCGTTTCTGGATCGCCCGTCTAAGATTTCTTAGTGAGTCACAATACCTGTCTGAGTTAATCGTCGTCTCAGGAGGCATAAAGTCGACCAGCAATATCCCCTTATGGTTCCAAAACAGTTGTCATGACTTCACCAGCAGATTGCATTTGTTAAAACTTTTTCGGAAGAGGTGAAGTAGAGTGGCACCATTGGCATGATTGTTGTTTTGTTTCTGGAGTGAAGTGGAACACCCACGTTTCATCGCCCGTAACAATGGAGTCCAAAAATTCCTCTCTTTTGTTGCCACATTGTTGAAGAAACTGGTGGGCACATTCGTTGTGTTGCTGCTTGTGGTTTTCTGAAATCATTCTTGGGACCCACCGCACGCACACCTTGTGATAAGCTAATTTTTCCATCGAAATTCTCTCAATTGAGGAAGCGGAAACCTCAGGAACCCGAACAGCCAGTTCACAGATGGTGACCCTCTGATCTTCAAGCAGTAGTCTCTCGACCTTTTCGATAATCTCGTCTGAAATTGATGGTCTTCCACTTCGGTCTTCATCGTGAATGTCTGTGCGCCCAGTAGTGAACTCCCTACACCAGAGTTTCCCAAAATTTTCCTCAGGCGGAACACTTTATCAATTCTATGATATCAGTGGAACACCTAGGTTACTTTTTCTTAATTCAAAACTGAAATTCATACAAGAATTATCATTCTTCGTAAGATTCCACAGAACACTGGAATTCGTGGAACACCAGTGTTCCGCGGAACACACTTTGGAAAACCCTGCCCTACACCATTTGAGGATGTGTTGAACGGAAATATACTTTTCACCATAAACTTTGCACAATGGATGGTTGTCAGACTAAGATTGCGCATCATAGGGAAGCGGAGAAGGCTGGAATTAAGAGTGGGGTAATTGTCGCACATGACAGTGTTGCCAGATTTTGCCTAACAACTCTTTGTTGATCTATCGCCTTGGGAAGCTTACTTTTGAATCAACCCTCATAAGATAATAATAGCCAACAAATACAAATAAACATACAGATCTATGCCCAAACTAAGATTCAAACCTGGGACAATGTTCCTAGGTTAGAACTCTAACCCCTATACCATAGGACAGCTTATGAATAACTTACAACTAATTGATTCTGCTTCATATTTGTTTCAATAAAAACAAAATCTGACTACATTCACAGAAAATACCTATGAAAATATCTAAAATATAACTCATCTTATGAAGAGAGTATATGCTATTCACTAATGTAATAAATTTGAAGCAATGAAAGTGTTAGTTTTTACATCACCAGAAAAAGTACTAGTTCTTTCCTAAAGAGGGCAGAATAATAGTGCATGTATCAAAAGAAGCATATTTTCTAAAAGAGGTTGTTTCAATGCTCACCACTGAGTCATTCTGATCCCTTACTTTGTCTTGATCCGGATCTGCAAATTAAAAAATGCCATTAATGTTTGGTTTATAAAACAGCAATAAAATCTCAGGTTGAAACCTTTTCCAAAACTTACCTTCATCAGTGACCTTTCTCCTTTTTATAGGAGCCCCATGCCTTGAATGCAAGGAAACTGAATCCATACCTCTTTTGCCAACATTGCTTACATTGTTTGTTCCATTTTGAGCTTCTATAAAATAAAGTATACATAATATCAAATCATAAGACTTTCTGATGAATGCCTAATTTTATCTAAAGGTCTTACACATGGATGGCAGGTGTGTAGGTATGAATTAGAAAAATGTCCTGAAATTCCCACATACTATTACTGCTATATCTACAAAAATGAAAGAAACAACACCAAGTAACTTCTAAGTCTAATGTGCTGCCCCATAGTAATAGTCCAGTCAACTTAAATATCCAACCTTGCAGAAGGACATGTAGCTCTAATTTTTTAACATGTTGTAAGACCTATGTGGATAGTAGGATACCAATTTTTCAAGATCAAAATACCTGTGCAAGCTACGCTATCCAAAACAGAAAAGAAAAACAACTTTTTTTTCCACATCTTTCAGTTTTTGCTCAATATCTCCATAAGTATGCATCCTACAGAATACGTTAATCGAATATTGAGTTGGAATTGGAATCAGTGGAATTGCATGGTTCCATAATAATCTTCTGAAATGGACAGGTTTCTGCTATGAACAGGTTTGAATCACAAACTTGCAAATATCAATACTGCAGGACAGGGCCAAGATATGTTTCCATAAGAGACTATACAACTATTACACACATTTCACTGTGTTATGATTTTAATTCATGTACAAAATTACAAAAGCTGTCTTAATGCCCAATTGAATAATTGCTTGCTGAATAATTCATGTGAAAGAATTTAATCAACCACTCAAATACCAAATAAATAATGATGTACATTTGTCTGCCAACAATTAAATGGGATAGTAATAATATTTGAGTAAATCTATCTTAATTAGAAACAACATTAAGAATGAAAATACAGAAGAAATATGCAAGATACTGCTTATATTCTTACCATTCTTTATAGCTTCCGCCATGGAGAGCTGTGCCTGGAAAGAAAGATATAAAGGTAAATAATATAAAAGTTATTTCAGTTCAGTTAAAACCTATTTCAGCAATATTTGTATGTTAATATATAAAACACCTAACCAATGCTTCCAAAAGAAATTGCTGATCCTTTACAAATATTATCTTTTTGTTTATCTCAGCTAAAATAAGATCAAGATTTTACCACATATTTTTGCATATTTGCAGTGTTGCTAAAACATTATATGTAGAAAAAATTAGCACATCTATGTCCTATAAACTTTTTATTTGTCACAACAACACTGTCATCGAAATTTTCCATCCTCTCAGGGAATTTTTACCATGCTAATACTTTGCCCAAAACAAAATCCATAGAACTATCGTTTGTAAAATGTGTAAACATAGATTTTTTTCTAGGATACCCATCAAAATCACTGAGATTTCCAGAAGAACAAAATTCCCTGAGCTTTCCAGGTTAGCAGACACCCTGGTACTTACATACTTTATATGTGGTGTAAAATCTTCATCTGTTGGAAGATCTCTAACTCGTGTCCTTGAGTAAATGGTGAAAAGTATGTGCAGAGAAATCAGAAGAGTGCTTACATTGGAGAGGTTGTATAATTTACATTGATAGCTACTATCATCAGGTCTGATGATGACTTGAAAACCAAACTGATTCTCAAAACCTGTAGTAAGTAAAATTCGTGCAGAAGCATCAAGTTTTATGATGTGGTTATNTGAACAGATGCACAACCAGCTGACTTTTTAATCTAATCTTCAACACAAAGACAAAGCTGATAAGGAAGATCTCACTACGTCAGGTCTAGTGTAACTTCTGATAATCTGATGGAAATTGTTCTACTTTGCAGCATATTAATTTTCTTCTCAATAAATGAGTCATCTTAAGCCTAAGTCAAATGGAACCCTCTTAGAAAGAATGCATGACAATGGAGGAAAGTAGAGGACTGTGTTAAAAATGATGTAAACAACAGCAGGTTGCAATGCAACAAGGAATGGGAAAAATCTACCTTACAAATTGTTAGTAGAACGTCTAAAGGATTATTTTTGCCATGCAATTCATGCAAAAGAGAACATGTCTGAGAGAAAACCATGTATTAAGTAGAAGCATTTTAAATGGGTTTTACTGCAACTAGGAGTAAAATAAGAAATGACTAAGAACATAAGCCTTAAGATTTAATTGTGTATTAATGTTTTTTCTGCTATGCATAACTTTAGGCATGAAGACCAGTTGAAAGTATAAAATTAGTCAATAATGCAATTGTAAAAAACTTCATCTAGAGAATAGAATTAGCAAAAGGGGATAAGTTTCACATTATATCACTATAGTGATAATGATAGGTACAAGGAAAATAAGACAATCTGATAAAAAAAAACCAAATAATACAAAATGATGAAATACAATAAATTATACGATAAAGCAAGGAACTTTTGAAACATTTTTGATACTTCAACAGTTTTTCTTCAGAAGTAAGGACCTCATCTCATAATAAAATCAAAAAGGTTAAAAAATTAATTCAAAGGCCATGAAAAATAAATTAGCATTTGCAATGTGAAAATCCTGTGACAGTCCATTTATAACTTAACATGAAAATATATTTACCCATTGAAGCTTTCCAAGGTGGTCGTCCGGGAAGTGGCCTACCACTCAGTTTCTTAAACAAATTCAGCCAGTTTATTGGAAAGCCAAAGTCAAAATACCGACTTCCTGAAAGAGAAACACATGCTGGATGTAGAAGAGTATATTCATAATATTTTAACCATAACGCAATAACTTCTATCAATGATTTACATTTAAGTAGTCTCCGATGAAAATTTTCTATCTCACAAAAAATGTCCTTATATGTTGAACAACCAACATATCTATCCTAAAATGCTTCCTATCAATAGCTTCAATGCAGGCTGGAAATTTATTTTGTCTTAAGTAGCTCTCTATCTCTACTCTCTCTTCTTATGTTAGGCCATGTTATTAATTCCAGTGATAAATTACTTAAAAAGTAGATTACCCTTCTAACTGTTTTGAATAAACTGTTGTGACTTATGTTAAATCTGTCAGCAACAACTCTGTAGCAATCTTCTACAAATCCAGCAAACCAAAGGAAAATGACAATGACTTTAGCAGTGAAGATTTTCCTGGAATTGTTGAACTGGTATTGAAAATAGCCCAGAAATTTAAAAATTCTCTGTAATTGCTTACTTTTTAGTGACACAAATGTGCAAAATACTGCTAAGAATTATTTTGGTTCAACCTCTTCAAAATAATTTTTCCAGTTTCGAAGGGAAATCACTCTAGAGCATCATCTCATTACACGTCGCTAGAGCTTCGTATAAAGTAGAGGCAAATGTTTATAATATGCTTAATAGTAATGATACTAAAACAGTTCTTCATATGATGCACAATTAAATCTTCTGCTAGCCAACGATGAATCAAAAGTGCATGTGTGGAACTAGCAGTACTAGCCACATTCCAAGGACTGATCATTTGGTCAGATGGCCAAATTACAATGTACATACAAAATATAAAAGAGACAACTTCTTCATGACATCAGTCTCCTTCTTGTTCAGTTGTCTATTCTTCCCCCAAGGTTTGTGGTGGCAAGAAGATAATTAATCCTCTTTTTGCAAGCATTCCTCCTTTTGCTCTCCTACAGTTTTCAAGAATGTTCCCAAAGCTCTTTAGAATGCAAAATGTCTGTTGTCAGATTCCCACAAAAATCCTGTTAACTCGTTGCTACTGCAATAGCTATTAAATATTTACTTCATTTACAAATTTTATTTCTGTCTTTGCAAATATAAGATCCCATAATTATTTGTGGCTAAATTTTTAATAATCCTCCTCATATTATTATTGTGGTATCTTTTGTTGGGATATTTTTTCCGTAAAGTCGCGGGTTTGGACACTAAGGGAAAATTCAGACATCTATCCTAAGCATCATGGGTTCGATTCTAGGAGGCCCCAAAAATGGTACTTTTCCCTTTAAATGCATAGAGCGCATTTTCAAAAATTATTTAGCGTATTTTGCATTAAGATAGAACATTGAAATTTACGGAGTCATTAAAACGTGTTTTTATCTTCCGTGCGGAGCAAGATCCTTACCCCTAATTGCCCCAGGTTCAATGCTAAGTAAATTCTGAAGGACAAATTTTCAAAAAATCATTTAGGGTAATTTCCGGCAAGATAGAACATTGGAATTCACGCCATCGACAGAAGATATACATATCTATTCTTTGCGTAAAGGATTTTGCCCTGCTGGTCCTTGGTTCGATACTAGGGCAATTCGTATGTCCGTAGTTCAAGAATTTGTTTAGGGTATTTCCCGTTAAGATAGAAAGTTGCAATTCTTGGAGTTCTTAGAATAGGTAGATGTCTATCGTATGCCGTAAAGATTTTTGCCCAACTCGCCCAGGTTCAATGCCAGGAGCATTCATATTTCCAAATTTTCAAAAATTCGTCGGGTTATTTCCCCGTAAGGAGAACGTTGAAATTCGCAATATTGATAGAAGATATACATTTCTATCGTTTGCTGTAAAGATTTTTGTCCTAATGGACCCTGGTTTGATGCTAGGAAAATTCGTATGGACGTATGGACGAATGTTCAGTACTTTGTTTAGGCTACTGCCATTGGTGGATGGCTTTCGGTGTATGGCAGGCAGTGTTGCAGGTGGTGTGTAATGGCCTCATGGGTTTGATTCTAGAAGGCCCCAAAAACGGCCATTTTCCCATAAGAATGCATTGAGCGCATTTTCAAAAATTCGTTTAGCGTAAAGATAGAACGTTGAAATTTTCGGAATCGTTAGAAAATGATTTTATCTTATGTTTCCCGCAAGAGCTTTATACCTAATGGCCCCAGGTTCGATGCTAGGTACTTAGTGCAAAACTTTCAAGAAATCATTTCGGGTATTTCTAGATTAGATAGAACGTTGAAATTCACGTCATCGATAGAGATCAGACACCTCTATAGTACACTTAAAGGTTTTTACCCTGAGGGTCCTTAGTTCGATGCTAGGGCAGTTTTTCATTCTGACGTTCATGAATTAATTTAGGGTATTTTCCGTTAAGATAGAAACTTGCAATTCACGGTGTTGTTAGAATGGATGATTTTCTATAGTATGCCGTAAAACTTTTTGCCCTAAAGGCCCAGGTTCGATCCCAGGACCATTCGAATGACCGAATATTAAAAAATTCGTAACGGCATTTCCCGGTCAGGTGGAAGGTTGAAATTCGCTACATCTATAGAAGATGGGGTTATTTATCGTATGCCGTAAAGATATTTGTCCTAATGGACCCAGGATCGATGCTAGGACATTACTTATGCACGTATTATGAATAATTCGTTTAGGTTATTTAAGTTGGTGCATGGAACTCGGTGTATGGAAGGCGGAGTGGATCAAAAGGTGTGTAATGCCTTAGTTAATGTATCTTACATTAAG
>KZ308239.1:942600-960647 GCA_000376725.2 Ladona fulva
TTTTTTTTTTTAATTTTGCAGAAAGGATAGCCTCTTCCAAAGTAAAAACTGAGAGTCAGTTAACTTCAAGATACTAGGATTGTCTTTACTGACTGCTGGATATTCATGAAAAATTTCTGATGATTTCACACCTTCTATATGATCCCTCATATCATATTCACCTTTCTTACACTACCCTGTTGCATTAACTGTATATAATATTATAAATAAAATACTAGGGTTATGCATTTGTCTGTCACATGAATATGAATATGTATAACCTCCACCAAAGAGCCAAAAGTAAAATGGCCACTAAAAACAGAAATTTGCCCCATGGTATTTTGCATTTTAACCATGAAATTCCCATACAAGTACAGCAAAGTAATGCAGAAAAATTTCTGAAATAATCTCATTCTATTCACACAATTTTAATGATAAGGTATTCCTTCTGTCTGTGTAAGTACTGGAATAAAATCAATCTTACTTATATCTTTGAACCATGGCATCCTGAGTTGTAGTCCTTAGTAGTACCTCAAAAGAGGATTAAAGTTTCCTATACATTTCATACAGAGGAAAATATAACCTGCCCTAGTATTGAACCATGGATCAATTTGAATGCGGTAAGCCTTGAATATAAAATACAGCCATGAACCCAATTCACATGGAAAAATCATGGCTATTTAGCTTTTTTGGAAAAAGCTCAAAAATTTAAATATCTGCCCTATATATTTTAAAAGTGAACAATTGGTGTTCTGGTACTCAATTTTATACCCTTTTCACAGCAAAATTGCACTGTATTAAAGAAACGACATCTTTCTTCAATTGCAGCACACTTAACAGAAGGTTTGACGAGAAGTAAATACCAGAGAGAACTATCTATAAACATGTAAGTGATGCAATAAACTAATACCTAAATCTTTCCTTCATGATTGTCTTTTTCCTTTCTCACTTTTTCTTTATATATTTCACCCTTGCCAATTCAATGGATGACACCAGAAAATTATGCTCTTGAATGAAAAGTTTCACTACCTCAAGTGGCTGGTGCCACCATTGGTCCCTTGGCAACTGGTATCAACTTAAGCTATATGTTTATCAGTCAGCTAGAACTTCTGGTGATGTCAGACTACCGTATCAGTTTAGCATCAATTTTTTTGCGAAATTCCATCTTACTCATATTTGTGATCTGAAGATCTCGGTTATTCCCTAATATTTTGAAAGTATTATTTAATTGAAAAGACAGTTTTTCCAGTTGAAATTACGAAAAAATACAAATTTAAAATAATTTAGACAGCTGGTGATAGAAGTTTACTGGGAAGGGACAAAGTTTGAAGTTGCGTTTAATTATTAGATCTAGTTTGAATATTGAATAACAATAGACTGTTCCCGTTGCAATATAAGATCAAAAATATATGCCAGAGTTAGTTGTTTTTAGTTTTCAGCCAGTTCATTACAAGAAGATAAGGAAGGTCATGCGCAAAAGGAAGTGGACAAAATTTTTCTGCAACTGGTGATTCGAGAGACCTCCATTGTGTGTCACAACATGCTTTGAAAATAAAACAATTCATCAGTGTAGAAATTTTTGTTCCAGCAAAGAATCGCTTACCTTAAAATTGGAAGGTAATTTAGCAATTAGAATGAACTGAATTCATACTTTCATTTTTGAATGCACAATTTCCCTACTTTATTAGAAGACATTCCTTACTTTGTTTCACCTAAATAAATATTAACCATTGAGAGGTAATGTTGAGGTTATAAATGTACTATTATTAGCAATTCATCAAGTATTTTTTATACAAATAAATATTTTTGTAAAAATTTCTGTTAGGCTTTCTTTTTACTACAAGATTCCTATATGAATAAATAATTAAATCATTAAAGAAATTAAATCGTCTTGCCTATACCTATTTCTTATAAACTGACCTATTCACATGTTCCAATAAGAAAAATTATGCATAGTTAGTCTACTAGACTTCAGTTTGCACGTGTCACTGGTGGACAATAACAGCAATAGGAAAGAATTCTTGCTCTGAAATACATGAAATTGACGGTATATACATTCGGTGGAATAAATAAAATACTAATTACCATGTATAGAAAATAGTAGTAATTTTTTATAAAATAACTTATCTAAGCCTTTAATAAAGGATTTTTACCAATTGAGAAAGTAACAAGATAAAGCCTGTTTCTTCAAAATACAGCAGCAAATTGCAGAATTAGGAGCAGAGTGGCATTTCTTCGAGAAGTGCCTCAAGGCCTCAAACAAAATTCATGAATCTGTGTTTACACGGTGAATGATTTCGTAAAAGTTTTCATACATTTTTAGGAAGCTCATTATACGATTGTTTTTGTTTTTCCTCAAAAAAGCACATCATTTAAATGTTTTACAGATATTGACAACTCGGAAGCAGTTAATTTATCACATATTCCGCTTATGGTTTTTCCTTTAGTTTTTCATGGGGAGATCATGCAGTAGAAAGTGGAAACGTCACTTTCAGCTACCCTGCTTGCGTGGTTCTCTTTGTTTATGTGCAAATTGGTGCTTATGAATTTATTTTGACCTCTGCTTCATTTGGACTCCACTCTCCTGTTAAGACCCCTGCACCTTTTTTGGACCCCTCTCTCTTTCTCCTGTTTTGACCCTTGCTCCTCATTGGACTTTTCTCTCACGTTTTGCAAATGCATGAGCAGAATTAGAACATGTTCTATTTTCCGATCACGCATTCATACAAGTCAATGTGTTTACACGGTGCATTTTTGATGATTCATGCATTCGTACATTAACTTGTACAAGTTAATGTACTGCGTAAACAGGCTTTCAAAGCATGTAACTCAGAGCACTTGTCTGGCTCTGTCCTGGATTTCAGTACTCCAGGTCCTTAAGACCTCATGTATACGGTCACTCCAGTTATTCAGGAATCATTTCATTACTAAATCCTAGAACCTTCAGTTCCAATAAATGTTTCATAAAACTACTGCATTTGAAAATAAAAAAATTATCCTAAATAAATAATATGCATACATTCTTTTTAAACGGAGATGTAGAAAAAATCAACAGTTTCTACAACAAATGCATGAAACCCTATTATAATTATACATCATGCATTATTAACTAATTACACAAAAACATAGATCCAAAACAATTAATTTTAAGATTTAAGCCGTGAAAATTAGAAAGATGAGCAATTGTTACCTTGTTTGGAGAAACTTCTCCATCAGATAAAGAAGTGATATCAATGCATGACCTAGAAAGGAGACGTCTAGAATATCGGGGCATCACAGCAATTCCTTCAACCACCTCTTCCTCCTCTTCAGAGGATTCATCCTAAAATCAAGAAGTATTAAAAATTAATAGAGTAACCATTACCTATCCAATTCATCCAAATATGATACAGAAATGCTTTGAGCCCAGGGCTGTTAAAGAAGAATCTAAATAAAAAGAAAATAAAAAAAATGAAACCAAAATGTACCCGAGGTTTACTCAAACACACAAGTCATGTCCAAAAATTCCTCTTTCATACATATGGTACGTTACGTAAATATAGTACGGAATACGGAAATATATAGTATGGTAATATTACGGAAAGAGAGAGTTACGTTCTCACGTAAATATGGTGTGTTAGCCATGGTGATAATATTATAAAATCAAAGAGCATGAACAGAAAACAAAAAATATATATATATATAAAAGGAGCATGAACAGAAAAATATATATCAATACGGGAATTGCGGAATGGAACACATTATCTTGTAAATTTTTCATACCAATGCAGAAAAATGTTAAAATTTTCAAAAAGACACTAATTTCTTGATAGATGTAAATTTTTATGTAATCTTTCAGCTGTCTTCCCCTTTAAATGCAATTTATGATTGTGTATACCCTGCCATTTCTAAATTCTTTTATTAATGTAACTATATACCTAGGTATTTAACTTGATTCTTTCATTTTACAATTCTTAGTTATTAGTGAAGTCTTCACATTACGCACATGACTGAATGGATAATTTAGCAAATATTTTGGATTATTTTTTTCTTAAATTACATGAATTTCTGGCATGCAAAAGGTATATATAAAATATATTTGACCTCAGTTCTTATGTTTATGCATTATGACTACGAATGTACACAATGGATCATCATGAATGGAGATCATCTTTGGCAATTTGAGTAAGTTTGGCTATTCAATCCAGGGAGAGGTCACAGAAAATAGGATAATATGCTATAAAAACCTTGAAGAGAATTTCAAGTATTATAGGACTACCTGTTGATTCTGTGAAGGCTTCAATAAAGAAGAACTTGAATTTGATGTGGAGGGCTGACTTTTTGTATTTCCTATTGGCAAAGATTCTCTTCTTGGATCCTCCTTTGGCAGAGGTTCCCCAAATTTACCATTTTGCTGGGAAAATTGCCTTGGAATGACAGCTTGTTGTTTTCCAACATCATTCAGAATTACAAATGGTACTGATACTGCATTCTCACGAGGGACTCTAGGGTCTGAGAGTCCACACTTTTCTTCTGTGAAATAGTGATAAAGAGAAGATACATTATTTCCTAAAATGCTTGTTCTACCATCTATGTCTAAGGCTGGGGAAACCAACTTGTGTAAAACGTTACTAAATATGCTTCAGAAAAACTCATTAAGCCAAATAGTAAAATCACCAACTAGGAAATCCAACATCAAGAATCAGTGAAGTAAAATGAAACTTTGTAAGTTCCACAGCTTGGTTTATTTTTTCACAACCGGTTTCAGCTTAATCTGGCCATCATCAGGTACATTATATAGAAAGCACAGCGTATTTAAAGGCAGAAAGGAGGAAGGGTTAGGGGGTGGGGGGGTTTGGGTGCTTGTTCGTGGGAGAGGATTTTGGAGGGGAGAAGGGGAGAGGAGTTAGGAAAGGTGTAGTTATTTGTGTAATGCCCAGCCCGGGGATCGAAAAGACACCTTTCAATCACTATCCCACCCCCTTCCTCTCTTACTTCCAAACCCGCACCATTCCCGGCTAGCAGATGCGTAAGAGGCACGAGGAGATGACCGTCCCGGAAGGATTGGACTTTGCACGAGCTCGACCATCTCTGCAACGTCAATCCGGCCCAGAATAGTCTCGGGGTTGCCTAAGCAACCATTGTGCAGCGGAATATTCCGTTCGGCAACCCTTTGTTCTTCCCCTCCCCAGGCCCTCAGCCTTCCGCTGTACCCGAGACCCCGAAAACATATTTTCAATTTCTGGTGGACTCGGCCACCACTCACCCCCTTTTTGTACTTTAATCCTTGCCTCATAGAGTCCCGAGTAACCTCGAATCCGTTCTGGTAAGGCAAGGAAGTATATAGGCCCTTCAGGCAATTAACTGCANGGAAATATCATGCTGGAAGAGAGTTTTTTGTTCTTTTTCTTTAGAATATTTTCCACCAAATCTATGCTCCAAAGCTATGTTCTTGATGGTCTTTATGGTATTATAAAACCAACTTCAAAATATTTAGAAAACCTACATATATGGACCAAGTGATCCCAAACGCATCAAGCCATCACACATCCCATAAATATGCCGCATTCCATGCTATGATCCACAGACTTGTCAACATACCCCTCTCCACCCAGGCATACGAAGAGGACCATCAAGAACATAGCCAGCGGCAATGGATACCATGCAGATGCCCCTTCTCCTCCCCTCCAAAATCCTCTCCCACGAACAAGCAACTAAACCCCCCCACCCCTCCCTCCTTTCTGCCTTTAAATATGCTGTGCTTTCTATATAATGTACCTGATGATGGCCAGATTAGGCTGAAACCGGTCGTGAAAATAAACCAAGCTGTGGAACTTACAAAGTTTTATTTTACTTCACTGATGTCATGGCGTTCCACCATGTTAAGCCTCAACATATGAACATCAAGAATGCTATGCATAACACCCTCCACAATTTTAAGGAAATATTTCTTGGAGAATGCTTAGAATAGGACCATAAAGCTTTCTGGTCCTACATTAAAGAAGTACAGGATACAAATGGTAAGCTCATTAATGGATAACGATGGAAATATAACTTGTAATGCGAAGAGGAAAGCAAATATCCTAAATAACTTTTATGAAAGTGTATTCACACCCGATAGTTTCAAAGATACCCTATTAGTAATTAATACACCCATGTTGATGCCAAGTATATGCTTTAAAGATGGAATGACAAAACTCTTACATAATATTAAGCTAAATAAATCACCAGGTACAGAAGGTATTCCGTCTAGAGTGCTGAAAGAAATGGCAGAAAGCATCGCCCCTTATCTTAAAATTATATTTACTCAATCTATGTACAAAGGCAGTGTCCCGATCAATTGGAAGTTAGCCAATATTACACTATTTTATAAAAGTGGATGAAAGGAGGACCCATGTTTTATAAGTGGCCCTTACTAGAGAGAATATTCTTTTAACTGTGTAAGCAGTGCTGAATTTGGGGGTAAAGAAGATTCTCTTAAATCCATCATAAAAACTATATTGATGTAATAAATGCTTCCCAATGCACAAATTTTACTACCTATATTTGCTATTCCTACTTGTGCTTCATTTAATGCATCAAACAGGTTTAATTATCGTTTAAGGAGTATCTGCATAATTCACAAAAGTAAATCATGTGAAACCCATCTTTTCTAGCTTTAATTCAGTAAACTTATCAAATTTCTCATCGAGACCAAAACAGTAGAGAACCCTTTGTACATGAATTGGAGACAATTATAATCCAAGGTTGAAACATTATTGCAAAGACATACCTTTCAGTTTGCTTATCCATTTGCTTGCTACAGATTTCCAGTGCAGAGGAAACCCATCCTGGAATTTATCCTGTACAAAATCAGGAACATCTATGCCTGAAAAAGGTTAAGTTTTTTCACTCTCAATGAATGGCACAGCAGAGTAAACAATTTTCTACAAATTCTTTCAATTCAAACCTAGAATATTTGTAAGTTGCTTTCTTTTGGTCACTTTATTCTTGAAGATGCAAAGTTTTATGAAAAATTATAAACATTTCCTGGTTTACCATAACATAAATGACATAAATATAAATGAAAAATAAAATACAAAACATGCAAGTTTTATTAAGTAGTTGTAGTAACATGCTAATGAGAGGAAAGATTACAAACCTTCATGAACAACCATTTTTCCATTCATAGCATACATAGTCCCAGATATAGTTTTCACTGTATTGGGACCTAGTCTCACTGCAATAGGTGATGTCTCCCATTTTCCACCACTATAAATATAGAAACCAGGAGGAAGCACGTCTAAATCTTATTGTAAAATTTGAAGACAACATTCTAACATTCAGGTTACAGATAACTGTTAAAAAATCATAAGAAAATTAGTCACTTTCACTGATGATAACAAAAGTGAGACTTTCACTGCAAATTTGAATGCCAAAAAAATTTCCTTCAAAAGGAATTCAAAAAAAGCTTTCATGTTCTATAGGATAGAATGGCATAAATTTATACTTTATTCTTAAGATATCTTATCTGCCAAATTAAAACATACAGACCCTCAAGCTGCAACTGATGTTGTTAATTTTTTTATATTGTGCAAATCTGATTTGTTTCAAAAGTAATTCAATCATTACAAGAGAACAAAATTAATTTAGAGAAAATAGTGAAATATGAAGAAAGTACAGTATTTTCTGGTAGATAACCCGCGTGTTATCTATACAAAAAATATAGAAAAATGATAAAAATAATAGTGATATACAACGGAAAATCTCATTTCATTGAATATTGAACTCTGAAAGAAATGACTTAACAACATGCCATATATTGTGGAAGTCACGGAGTATATACTCACATACTAGAGCAATTTTATTTCAACCAACATATTGTAAATGTCAACGTAATCAAATAATTCCATTCAAAATACAAGAGTAATTATCATAAATATTAGTAGTGAAAAAACATTCTCGTCAACATAATAACAATTTTGAAATGCGCATTTTAATGCATTTATCACAGAAGAAATTTTTGAAATGCAAGTTATCTATACATTATCAAAGTGAAAGATTTTAAAAATGTGTATTATCCAGTAGGTGCGTGTTATTTACCAGAAAATATGGTATTTAAATTTCCTTCTTAGTAATAACTATTGGCCTCCAGCTTCAAAAATTTGTAAATAATTTAATCGATAATTACCTGCAGTTAACTTACTTTGGCAGAGATCCCACCAAGCATAGCTGGAATTGTGGATTTACAAAAACTGACCAATCAAAGAGTAAATTCTTTACAATTCGCTGATTAGGACTCTGAAAATTAAAAGAACAACTGAATATAGTTTCTTTTTAAACTATGCACATTCCTCTTGACCCTCATGATGATATTAAATTCTTATAAGAAATTTAGAACTAATTATCCACTTTTAGTTTCTTCTTCAGAAAATTATTTCAGCCTTGCATCGGAGAAACACTTAGTATGCACTTGTGTTCAGAATACTAGAGGATTTGAACACAAGCCTAAAAACTATTTGTTTGTGCTAAGGAACATCATATTTTAAAGAACAAATCAATACTAACATCACTCACTACCACCATATGATTTGCTTCACGCTGATGAACAGCAACTGGGATGTTATTTCTTTCATGTATCACAACTTCTGTATTGTGGTTCACTGTTTTGGTACCCATCACCTCAGGCTGAACATACATTAATGCATTTTGTGTACCTTTGGGCTGCTTTTTTTGAGGGTCTAAAATGACAAATTAGATATATACAAAACACTACAACCAGAATGAGGATAAGGTAAATAACCTAGCCAATTCCACTTACCATATTTTGAAAACACAGTTAGGCACGAAGTCCATATCATATCCTTGACTTTTAGGAGGGCATTTTCACAATTAATGATCTAAAAGGTAAAATATTATTATAAGATGGCTGCATTTACAAATTTCCTAACCTTATCAAGTAGAAACAATTACAATCATTACCTCATCTTCCCTTTTAGTAATATTAAAAGGCTGGAGAGAACTTTCCCAATTGTTTATCATCCACTGGAAGAAGAAAGGAGAAGTATTCATGAAATTCAATACCAGTAGCAGAGATGAACAGCAGTTCAGTTCACTCCACAACCAACGTGGCACCCAAGAACGTTTGGGTAAATCCCTCAAAACCTTGAAATTCTTCAGTTATTACTTTAATTCAATTACTCAAGAAATTGAAACATGTTCCCCGATAAAGTACAGTAGCGTAACAACTTGATCCAAATAAACAGAACTAAGCTCATTATTTTGTATCTAAATTTTCATTTCTTTGCTTACTTGTCATGTGGCAAAAAGTTTTCCATTTTCACAGAACATTAATTAATACAGTTTCATCCAATGATTTTTTTGTTTTAGATGAGATGTATATTAGAGTAAAATTTTTTCTAGGATCAGTCAAATCTGAATACTTAAAAGACTTTCAAAACAAATTCATAAAGATATGTGTAGATAAGGTATTTTATGCAGTGGTAGATGATTTCACCTGATATGAACTGCAGCAGTAAAACTTTTTTAATTCATCGACTTTTACACAACTACTAAAATAGCTGAGAATTTATCTTATTGTTTAAGAAGCTCAAACAAAAACTTTTTAGCTCGCTATTTACTATGATCAGGACTAGCTTTAGATGGTAGTATAGCAATGCTTAGAGCTGTGGATGTTTAGCACCTAATTAATTTAAGAGAAACAGAGGAAAAGGTTGTAAAGGAGCAATTTATTGCCTGGATGTTACCTATTCATAGTATATGCATTTGACACAAAAATGATAGTAGCTACAGAAAGAATTAAATGGAAAGCAGAAAGTATTATAATTGATCTGTCAAATCCAAAACAACAGTAAAAACATTACAATTTATCTTCTAACAAGACCAATAACTGAAAATAAAGGCCCAATGGATTACCAATTATGTCAACAGCCTTCCAACAAATGGCTTCCATTCAGACTAATTTAAAGCTTCAATAGATTGAATATGTTATCTGGTTCAGGACACCACTGCTATCAATTTACTCACACAACAACACTAAAGAGCGAGCATCCTGTTACTCGCCGATGAACAATTCATTATTGAAAATTGTAATCGGAGCATGAAATATTGACAGAATCGAATTAATTATCATCCGAAATAGAAGTTTTAAAGTTCGACATTTCGTCTTTGAAACATATCACAGTACTCAAATCCACAACATACGTGGAAAACAATGCTCTGCTTATACCAAACGGATTCCTTTCTCCTTTAGGCCCACAATTTTCAATGTTTTGGGCACAAATTTCGTAACATTCTGTATTCATCGCTGACTGACAAGAGAATGCATGTAAATCCATTTCTCACACTTAATACAATTACTAAGATAAGGGTGTACTGAAACTCAATAAATACAGGATTAACGGAATGAAAAGACTCGGATTACGAAAGTATTGAGAAGGAACAGATTAGCTTACGGTACTATGAAAAAATTATTGCAGGGTTGATACACCCATAGTCTACGAAGAAATAAGTCACTTAATCTTGACCGAAATTAAACTAAGGTCATTCAAAGGAATTTACAAGTTTTGTGGGATTGCATCTGAAGTATATAGCCAATGTTAATGCTAAAATATACAACAAATAAATTAAGGTAACTTACTATGATTTCCTGCAAAATAGACTGACATTTTCCAAAGTGGCCACGACTCAAATCCAAAGATGAAGGAGCATTACAACTCATCATGAGGAAATTTATTCAGCAACTAACGCTATTATTGAACTTCTGATACTAACTTTAACACGCTTCATAGAATGAATCGTTTGATTCTAGAATGATGGGAAACGGATATTTGGAAATGGCGCTGTGAGTAGTTCAACATTCACTGACACTACTTTCGGTGATGTCCAATGTTTTGATTTTTGAGTGATTAAAATCAAAGATAGCATCGATGGAGCAAAATTAAATACTACTGTTTCATTAACGATTTAATTTCCATAAAATTTAAATTATAGACAACATCAAAGATGTTTTCCTCTTTGAGGAAAATATTACCGGGCACACTGGGTTAAATACGTTAAATAGCAGTTTGGCAACAACAACATAAAACAAAAGAATTTCATGGAATGCATTGGCGGGACAACCGATTGGAAATTTAAGAGAGCATGCTCTTCTTCCAAGCCAAGCAATAAAAATTAATAATGACCCATTGATGTGAGAAAATAATTTTCTTCTCGGTTATATTTAGTTTCTTGAAGAAAACTATTACATTTTAAGTAGAATGACATTTCGAAAAACTATATCAATATGCATAATAATCTGGAATGCTAACAGACATAACATCCAAAACCCTCAAAAGTAGGATCAAAGCCATTCTTCGTAATACTACACCAAAATTATGAAAAACTTCTTTAAATTTAATTTATAAGCAGAATATTGAATGCAAAGAGTTCATGAATAGAAAACATTTGCATTTATGAAAATTACATTCAGAACGCTAATGCAGGATAGCAAATCAAATATGTATTAATCTACAATTAAACTTTCATTATTATGTACCCTATGCAATCTTAAATGAGATATTAGTACTCAGTCATCTAACAAACCTGTCAATTTCCATTGATTTTTAATTAATTTTTCTTTGCAAAGAAACGAAAAATTACCAGCAGGAGCACAAGTTAAATTTGCATTGATATTTTTAAGCAATGGCACTAACGGGATATTTTGGCATTGAGAAGTTTTCTGCCAATTTTTTAATGTCATTACGAATTCGTCAGTATATGATTGAATCTTCTTGAAAAAAACTCACCATCCAAAAGTTATAACATTTCAGCATTCATCAGACTCAGTAGTTTCTTTAAAGTGCTTCACATCAGCTGAGGTCACTTTTTTCATACAAGCCCCTACTAGGATTCGAACCTGGGACTGCATTCACCAAAGGCAAATGCCTTACCTAATAAGTTATCCATGAGCCACCACTTCCTTACTTCCTGTAAATAAGTGGCAAGTACTTTTTAATAGACAAGTAATCGCATTGGATGAAAAAATTTCTTACAGATATGTTTGTCATTTACAAAAGAGAAATGTTACCCTTGCAAATTGCNACATTTTTCTTCTTTTGCAGTTCTTCACCTTCCTCTACTTCTCAACCAAAGAAATAAAAATATTACCCTTCATTTTTACCTTCTACTCTGTAATAAAATATTCTATAACTCATATTTACATGGAAGCAGTCCAAAATAATAATATATGAAGCATAAGACTACAACAGAATTGAAGTGATATTCTGGCAGTATATGCTTAATATCTCATACATATGAATATAAAAAAATATACTATCCTGTCAGCAATACATGCATTCAACCTTAATTACACAAACAGTTCTGGCAAGAATTCAAATAATTAAGAAAAATTAAGTTGAAATGTAAAGAAATATACAATGAAAATATTTCAGACTACTCAAAAATTATCCCCTGTAATTATTTCAGAAATAATAATTCTCCAAATTAGGGGATATAAAATTGCAAAACCCAAGTGGGTAAATTATGGAGCCCATTTCACATAAATTGCTGTAATCATTGTTTGTAGAAAATAAATTAATAAAGAAAATTACATAAAAGTAAAATAACAACAGTTTGAAGCATTCTTACATGAGACTGCAATGTACAATTACCATATTAAAAGTACATACCATTTTTAGATCGAAAAGAAATTAAGCCTACTGGTGCTTTCAGTGAAAAAATCTCATTTTAGCCCTTTCTAATGAAAAAATGACTCATTAATTCAGAAAAATAATTCATCGAGTAACTTTTTAATTTTAAACACTTCATCCATTACAAAGGCTCCCAAAAAAATTATTCACAAGAAATTTCCAGTAATAGCTTTCATAAAATCTCACCATTTTATTATAAAATAACAATATACAATATGTAAGAAAAGCAATACAAAATATAGTCTAAACATTAATACCCACTTTGATCAAAATATTTAAGTCAAAGATGAAAGCTAAATTAAATCTGTAGTTATAACCTAATACTTGCACAGAACTTTCACAAAATATATACATATCCTAAAATGAATAGTATTAATTTTATTCAATAACATTTGCAGGTGAAATTAAAATATATTATATTCATTTTCACTTTGACAGTCATCAGTAGCAAGCCCAAGGGCATACTTGTCATCACTTTTCCTTACTGGCTTCACTGTTTTCATGGGTTTTGCAGGAATCTTCTCACACTCCTTTGGCTGATCCTGTTCACTGAGCTTGTAAATAAGGGAAATTCAACATTTAGAGCCAATTTAAGTACGCTTTGCTTTTAATATTTAGAAAATTAATTTTCAGTCTACAGATGAAATCATATATATAGCAATTATAATAAAAAATCAGAAAATGAGGTAAAGATTCTTTTTAACTCAATTTTTATCAGTAAGGACATATACTTACATTCATGAAACTTTAAAATGATAAATTAATGTAAGATAAAAATTCCAACGTTTTGCATACCCTAGCATTGAACCACATAACAATTTCGAAGTAGTTTATCTAAAATAGTTACATAGTCACAAACACTTTTCATATGCCTACTTATATCTAATTAGCTCTATGGGAAATCCCACATAAAAATCTATTAAAAAACCACCCCATGTAAATTGAATGAACAAAATTTGAACAATCCTAGAATCAAAACCAGGCTAATTTATGAGATATCTACTCAAATTATGTTACAGAATCAGCAACTATAGCATCGGAGAAGCTAGTAGATTAGGCAAGGTATTAATCCACTCCCTGCCATACGCCACTGGTGGCATTAGGCAACTTACAAATCTAAATTATCCGTTGGGTTTCAAGAAGAAGTCATATTGGGAAGTACCATATAGGGTAGATTAGTTAAAGTGTTATTACACCCCGTGCCATACCCCTTTGGTCGTGATTACTTGATAGGTTCTAGCATCAAACCCAAGGCCACTAGAGGAATTGTCTTGTCTACACCCCACAGATAACCATATCTTCTAACGATATCATAAATTTTAACCTTCTATCTTAACGAAAAATGCCCTAAACCAAATTTTGAAAATCCACTCAATTTATAAAATGGTAAAAAGTGTCAAGGCAAGAAAACGTTTTTTAAAACTTATTTTAAATACATTTCTCAACATAGTCTCCTTTCAACTCAATACATTTAGTTCAGTGATATTATAACTTTTTCAAGCCACCCAAAAATGTTTTGTTGAACTTGGCAAAATAGGCCTTTGTTGTGGCGATGACTTCCTTGTTTGATGTGAATCGCTTTCCCCCAAGCCATTTTTTCATGTTTGCAAACAAAAAGAAATTGCATGGGGACAAATCTGGAGAATAGGGTGGATGAGGTAGCAATTTGTACAGTAATTCGGCAATTGCAGATGAGTGAGCTGGTGCATTGTCATGATGGAAGAGCACTTTTTTCTTTGCCAAATGGGGCCGTTTTCTCCTTGATTCAGTATCGAATTGGTCCAATAAATCAGCATAGTACTGCCCCACGATTGTCCTTCCCTTCTCCAAATAGTCAGTGAAGAAGATGCCTTGCAAATCCCAAAAAAAAACGGTGGCCATGACTTTTCTGGCTGATGGAACCATTTTTGCCTTATTCGGAGCAGGTTTGCCGGGTGAAATCCACTGTTTTGACTGTTCTAACATTACTGGCATGTAGTAATGGATCCATGTTTTGTCAACAGTCACGAAACGCCATAGAAACTCTTTCAGATTGCACTTAAACATGCCCAAACAGTGCTCTGAAGTTGTCATGAGATTCTGTTTTTGCTCCACTGTGAGCAAATGTGGCACCCATCTCACCGATAGCTTTCTCATACCAAATTTTTCGTGTAGGATACTTTTTACCCATTCAATTGAGATGTTTACAATGTCAGCAATCTCTCTGATCTTCACACGGCGATCTGCTAGCACGATATCATGGACTTTGTTAATCATATCCTCCGTAGTTACCTCAATCAGACAGCCTGGGCGCTATTCATTACAAATGGATGCCCGGCCACACTTGAAGTCATTAAACCAATATCTGATGGTAGTCATCGAAGGTGCATGGTCCTTATAAACAGCATGCAACTTCGCAAACTCAGATGCTAGGCATCTATGGAAACCCCATCTTAGCAAACCCCAGTGATAGCTTATACCTAGGAATAGTCCTTTGAAATGGATGGAAGGCAAAGGTTTATTTGACCAAGAAAATTTGAGAAACACCATTTTTCACTTCCCTGCAAGAAAGCATCTTGCAAGTTAAGAAGTTCTCCATCTTTATATAAAAAGAGACCTTTGGTCATATTACCTGTGTTACTACTAGTAGCAAGAGATGGTCAGGTTTACATGTTATGGGGTGTTTTTATAATTAAATAATATACTGTCAGGAAGGGATCAACTTTGACAACTGATGATCCTGACCTGGAACATTCCATCACAGGAAAATCCATTTATGGCTGGGACTATTCCATAGCAAGGAGGGTTTGCCAGAAACTAATGTATTTAAGGGATCCTGAGTCATAAGGGATAAGAGAAAAGCAGTCCACACGTTCCTCACACTCTTTTCGTTACCTAGTGATGATGATAACCATAATGACTTGATTTTTAAAATGCATACATAAGAAATTCTTCTTTGAATTCAGTATGGCAGGATATTATATTTTGCACTTACAGTTACTCTGTCACTTTGTACTTTCATTACTTGGAGTGTTTTCTTGCAGTTTATCTATCTTTTCATCATTTAAGAAAATCTTTTGTTTCTCGTCAGTTTCTACTACGAAGCTGAGGTTGTTATTGAATACACACAACATTTTTACATTTGAGAACCTCATCATATTCAGATTTTTATTTGACCATTTTTTTCTGTCTTTATCCCTTTTAGACCTAGTATTTTTGATGTTAGTGTTTCTTTCGAAGCTACTCTGGACCATTTGATTGTCTTTTGAGGTCTAAGTGATTGGTTCCTTAAGGGGAGGGAAAGGAAAGATTGGATTAAACAATCTTTGAAATTCTTGCTTACATTTTTCTTCTTTTGCAGTTCTTCACCTTCCTCTACTTCTCAACCAAAGAAATAAAAATATTACCCTTCATTTTTACCTTCTACTCTGTAATAAAATATTCTATAACTCATATTTACATGGAAGCAGTCCAAAATAATAATATATGAAGCATAAGACTACAACAGAATTGAAGTGATATTCTGGCAGTATATGCTTAATATCNAAAGAGATCAGTTAAATATTTCAGTCATTTATCTGGAGTTTTAAGATCTCTGTATATTAGGAGGAAAGCAATTCAATGGTTAGAGAAAAGTAATAGCACTACTTACTCCAGAAGAAATGTACTTTAAAGTAAAGAAACTTCTACCACACTTAGCATAATAATCTGATTTATAAATTATGTTACTAAGCTAAAATACAAACAAAATGATTTAGGCTACCACTAAGTTATTTATAAATTAATTGACTTAATGCTGACTAATAATTAGTATACTCACACTGCAACAGTTCTCATTTCTCCAACTTTCACTCCTTCACTACTTTGCATTCTTTTAATTACTTCCTTTTTCCAATTAGTTTCACCAATGGATACATTTTCCTTTTTCAAAAAAAACCATAAAATAAAATATACATTTAAATATTTTGGAAATTTTAGATCTTCTTGTATTGTACATCTTACTAGTTACACATGCTACTACTTGAGTCAAATAGCATAAATAACTCATGGAAAGACAAGAACAAAAAATATCTACATTATATACACTAATTCTTTACCTCCTTTTAATGTCATCAGTAAAGATAATTTCTCATTATTCTTCTTCTAAACCCTAGGCCTATTTTTGTACTCCAAATTGACTGATACATTTGATGCATTATTTATTTTATGTTGAAGGTTGAATAAAGGGGGTCTTGATGTAGCATCTTTAAGAATCTTGTTAAAAGCAAACATATACAGAGAAAATAAATGTCATAAACGTTCATAATTATGAACACTTTGCTGGAGCTTACAAAAAGTACTCCTTACACTGTTGTGTTTCTTTCTGAGGGAAACTTATGCCTAAAAATTCTCCAATACATATTTGAAAAGAATGAATAAAAATCAAAATAATCACCTCTAATGTGAGTGAAGATGCAAAGATTTTTTTATCAGTGCACTGCTCAATTTTTCAATATTTTTAATCGAATGTTGAGCTGTAGTTATCAAGACATCTGATGTCCTCAAAATGGAGATAAAATAGATGGCACTCAAGCACTAGGCACATGCATATCTAATACATAGCTACATGGATTTCAGAATGTTAGAATGCTGTAATTGTATAATAGGTTAGAATTATCTCTATTAACAGACACCAGTTACTTCCCAAAGGTAAGCTAAGAACTTTGCATTTTAAATTCCTTGCCTAGATGAAAATTTTTCAAACAGATAAGATAAATTTTTTTTAATAATGGGAGTGAAAGCTTAAGTAGTAAAGCAAAATATACATATACAAAAACACCCCTGTAAAGCATGAAGGAACTTAGAACTTAAATTTAATTAGAGTCTACATCTGTTATAGAACATATCTGGTTCTCCTAAGCCAGAAAGTGTCTGTAGTAAGATCATAATAACTCAATATATTTGTTACAGGTTGATGGTTAATTTGATCCCAGATAAATTTCAAATAATTAAATGGTTGTAAGAAATATTTTGTCTATTATAACTATGAAATCAACATTCATAAAAACTTTAATTCTCAACCGTAACCCATATGATTAGTTACAAAAAATACTATCTTATAAATAAAAATACCAACTACTTTAATGTACTACCAACTACTCTAATGTAATGCAGTTTCAAGAAACACACTTATACCAATCCTTTTTCTTGCACGTCAACATTCATAAGAATACATGCTGCTATAAACAAAACTTGATTACTACAGAGACTACAAATGCTTTAAAAAAATTAATATTAACGATATTAATAGAACTTCATTTATCTATAAATATTATTTATAACTTCAAGTCAGCCGAAATTATAAAGAACAGCAATGATTAGGTGAAATATACTCTTATAACAATTCCCAAATATATAAAAAAATTATTTATTTGAATCTCG
>KZ308239.1:974720-1075122 GCA_000376725.2 Ladona fulva
ATTGTTTGTCTTAATATTTGAAAATACACCGATTAACTCGCGAGCAGCTTACAGCAAAAGTAACTTAATCGGGCTTACGGAAATAAAATCAGTTATGTTTAGTAAATGAACCAGCAAATCTGAATTTAAGAAAAATCGTCCAGAACAAGAGTTATTTCAAGAGAAGAAAAATAACTTCTGTAAGAATGATACTTATTTACTTAACAACTACTGCAAAATTCGTTTCTGTACAGGAGATTTGAACATTTATGGGTTGAAGGGGAACTTTTCTGGACTTCGTTTTCAAGATAATCACGGGATATTACAGAATACATTCATTAAGAGTAATATCATCTCCTCATCCAGACGAAATTGCCTTATTTTGTAATTTTTTCGCATTATATTACCAGGAATTTGTTTTTAAAATGTTTCTTGTTTATCTATAAGACAGTTAGTAATGAAGAAAAGAACCCAATCAATCGCTGAAAAAATTCATCGCAATTATTTACTTTCTACGCTCAGATTATAGGTCCAACGGCATAATGACGAATTCTCATAGCACGGACGACCTAATATCAAGAAAAGGCATGAGGTATTGAAAAAAGTGAGAGGGGTGAGCCCTCACATATAAGGTGAATGCGAAAATTCCCATGTTATCGAGCAGCCCTGCCTCTTTTCCTCAGTTATCGCACGTATATCTTCCTCGTAAGCCGTTCACACGGTGGTCATCAGTCCCGTATTCTATATTGTGTGAAGTGATTCCATCGAAACTATATGAATAATTTTCTACTTTGAAATGCTTTATAGGAAAAGAAATAGGATCGTAATTCAAGGAGATGTTAAAGAATTGTTCTCCGGGATAGCCAACAGCATCACGCGTTCGTCCTTTGTTCCATCGCATCGCCAAAATAGTCACACATTTAAAGCCCACATTCACAATATTTCTGTAAGTTACTGTGATTTCCGCACTCCGTAGCCAGTCGAAGTTCCGAAGCAGTGGTTAATAACGCAATAATATTCACAATATTTTTAGTGCAGTAAAACCTTTATGTCATTTATTATCTTTATGGAAACTTAAAAAGATATACGACAAATGAATATTACTCGGGAGCAAGATGCTTCTTTGCTTTGGATTTTATCCTTAAAAGAAAAAGTTAGTTTATGATCCTATCAGTTGTGGACAAATGTTATTAAAATACGCCCTATCCAAAACTGTAGGTTCTGCTCATACTAACCAATACTAATGTCAAGTATACCAACATATTTTCTATCCACTAGTGAGATATTCCACCACAAAATGCATTTCAAGTATCCTGTCGATACTTATTTATTCAAATTAACAAACAAATCACTTCGTGGCATTCATTTAACAAAACGGCTTTATGACCTGATGATGTAGATTGGCCACGAAACCTGAGTTGTTCTGTGTATTTAAAAGGTGATTTCGTAAAAGCACTGTCAAAAAACCGTTTTCTCTTTCTATCACTCGCGGTGTTCATCGTGTAGCTTTCGACTTTTTTTCACAGATATCATATTTATAGAATGAGTAGTTAAATAAAGTTTAATTCCTATCTAACTCTGAAATACAATGATAACTTTATTTACCCAGTTTAAATAAAAGATATTAATTTACTGTGATTGATTTTCCGAGGACCACTTCATATTACGCCCTGTGCCTTTTCCACCAAACAAATTCTAATCAAGCTGTCGTCAGAATAAAACAGAAGACTCCCCTGTTTCTTCACCATAATCATCAATAAATCAACAGTCAACACACCACTAAGCCTCAATGAAGATAACATACGTGTATATAAAACATATCTCTTAGCTCCTATCATCTATTCCATTTTCATCTAACCAATACATCATTAGTTCTACAAATATCCATACCGTTTCATTGAATTTTAACACTATCCCTCTTGGCAACTTCTCTCTCACCTAAAAAATCACAAACTAAGGTTGTTTTCTTCCATCAGCACATGAAGCTAGCATAACAAAAATTTTAATTTCCAGTTGCATAAATGATAACTTTTTCAAAATCCTCTTTGATAGTGGTATACCCTGACATATCAAAATAAATTCTGATTTCATTATCATTTTCAATTCAACCTAAAATGTAATGTAGTTCATGTCAAAGTATATGACACACCTTTGATACTCCATGCGCAACTCTATAGAATATCTGCAAAGCTTCTGCACAATAGTCTTTGTCCTCCAAAGAGCAGGACCCTTTCTCTGCACACAATGACCGGGCCATTCAATACTAAGTCATCATCATATCATTAATAGTGCTTGCACAGTGCTCAGTACCAAATTTTCCAAATACAACATTCTTTGGCAGAGTCCCATGCATGCTCAAGGGGAAGGCATAACTAACACAAAGTAACATAGGTCACCAACTTTGTCTTCACTCCTAAAGACTTGATGAATCCCAGTTTCCTAAGTGTTCATCAACATATGTTACATATGTAGATACCCCATGTTAAGTTATTCACGAGGGTTACTCCAAGATATTTCATAGATTCTGATGTTAGTAAGCCTTTCTCTCAGAGGCTGTATTAATAATCACTGAAAGCATTTTATTTTCAAAGAGGTTAATTACTGAAAATTTATCTACATTGAGCTCTTCAAATGCTTTCCAAAAATCCAAATATCGCACCAACTTGCAATTTATTTTTGGCAGATTTTAAGACATTAAAAACAAATAATACCAGCTGAGGGTCACAAGATCTGGTCTTATGAAAATTATGTTGATTCTTTACTATGAATTAGGTTGGGTCGAGAAAGTCCATTCAAGAAGTAGCGATTATATGTTCCATTATTTTACCACTTAATGACATTAACCCTTTGAGGGCGTTTGTCAACTATCATCGACAATATTTTTTTTTCCCTCTTGAGTGAGTTTGTCGACTATAGTCCACGGCCTGTAAAAAACGTACTGCAATACAAATTGAGGAGATGGATGCATAAACAACAGGGGCGCAGCAAAAACCTCGATAAAAATTGAATTATACAGTACCAATCCAGGATAGTTGGAAGAAAGGAGGTTCTAGAGAATCTAAACATATGTTTTAACAGATAATAAATAAGTTTTCAGTGATGTATTAAGAATGTAATGAAATATTGCGTATTTTAGATATTTTGTGCAAGGTTGCATACCCACTAGGGAGATCCTCTAATCACTCGTTATTGGAAGTTACCCGTGAGCCAAAAACACTGTAAATACATGTATACCTATCATATAAAGAAGTGAGAACAAAAAATTTACCTAATTTCAGACTTTAATTTTTTCATGGATATTTGACATCTCAAGTGGCATAGGTCTTTTCTTCCTTGACGCACTTAAAGGGTTTAAGAGATAGGCCAGTAATTGGTTGGTTTCTCCTTAAAGCTGGTTTTAACAATTGGAGTGATATTTTCCAATCTAATGGGATCTTAGCTGGATATTTTGGATTTGGATATCTCACAACAGCATTTAATTTCACTCAGTATCAATAGTTAGGATATTTTCCATTCACTTTTCTCATAAATGTGAGAGCATTTAAACAGTTGGGGTTGGAGGTAACTGATAACCACACCTGAACAAAAGGTGTAATGCCATCATTTACCATTAACCACCATTTGGCTATAGAAAAGTAGTCTGTAGTTCTCACACCCTAAACATACTTCCTACATACAACATGACTTGAGTAATGCTTGAAGGCAGAATGATAAACAATGTCTTCAAAAATTGGTATTTTACGATAAAACAACCATAGATGAATACATCAAGATTCAAAGTTTAGAAGATTAAATTTTCTTGACCATCATAGACTAGGTACTTAAATAAAATAGCAAGTAAAGGAATCTTACTTAAAGCAGAAGGTCCAACAAGGCGGTAGTGGTAGCCATTTTCTGTTTCTACAATGTCAGCTTGTATTCTTTGAGCGATGGCTGCTGATTTATGACATTCTTCCAATATGTTCCCTTTTTCACTGAAAAAAGAATGATTACAGTAAATTAAGCTAAAATGGACAACAAATGTTAGCTTTTTGATATAATTATGAATAATTTTCAGAATTGCCCACATTTACAAGGCAAATGAACAGGGTGCAGTGGACACCAATGTTACTCTTTTAAGAAATTTTTTTGGTGCTACTATTAGAACAACCTAATTAGATGCTGGAACAAGGCATATTTTCTATGATTTCCCAAAGAATATGCAGTCTCTCTTCACAACTACTTTTTTAAAGACATTTTGATGAATGCTGTAACATAGCAGACTCATAGAGAATAGAATTTTGGGTATTTTACTGTTTGGATAGTCTCTCTATATAATACTTTACATACTGCGTACTCCAATAAATAATATTCTATATCACCTTAAAATTAACATACCATAACCATAACTTAATATTTTCTAAGTAGAAAACATCCAAAATGTTGTAAAAATACAATGTCCTAACAAATGATGGAAAAAATATAGATTGCACAAGCTATATAAAAAAAATTGTTATGGGGTTTAGAAATCCACACCAGTAACAAAGAGCCAAAAAATTCAAAGTTAAGAAGATATATAAAATAGTATTTAGTTAGATAAATAGAAATAATTTGAGAAAATGTTATCCATTCTGTCTTTAATCTTCATAACCTTTAAGCGTTTCCAACCAAGTACGACTTTTTCACTGGCATGGGTCCCCAATTCTCCTTGGTTATAACATACTTTTTTCTTTCCTCGACAAATTAGCTAACTTGATGAAGTTAAGCACTAAATAACTAATTACAAGTAGAAATTCAGAATAAAAATTTACCCTCTGAGTGAAGGCCTTTGGTCACCCTTAGCATCAGTGAAGATTTCTTTAGCAGAATTGTACATGCACTGTTTATCTACTGAGTATTAAGCTTTAACATGAAATTCCATCAAGGAATATAAAAGTGGATTACTTTTAACATACATTAAGCTGCAAATTTCTGCCATTTTTATTAATTTATAACTGATCAATTACAAATTATGGTAGTTATCTAGCTGTATATAATCGATAATTATGACTATTATTTCCAATATACTAATGGTTATAATCAATGAAAGGGATTTTGTTGAAGTTTCATTCCCACCCATACTTAAAGACTAACTATAGCTCAATCAATATAATTCATACCAAGGATACAAAGTTGAGTAAACTAAAATCACACAAAAATTCCATTGAGGATGTTATGCTACTTACTCTATCAATAAGCCACAGAGACAATATCTATCCTTTCGCCTACTGACCTCAACAGTCCAGTTCTTGATATACTGAACTTTACCTTCATTGACATTCTGTAAAAAAAGGATGAAGATATTAAAAGCAAAACAAATTATAAATAAAAGGAGATTCCAATTGAGGCTGTTACATAAAAAATTTATATGATGTGATGATACATAAAATAAGACAATACAACAAAAATCTTTCTTTGTTTTACACAAGGCACTAAAGATCAGCAATGGTTAACCGTCTTGACCTGTATTCTCGGAATGCCTACGAGCATGGGTCTGTGAACAGTAAATGGTATACATGTCAGCTTTGAGTCGAAGGGCCTCTTTTACTCAATGAGTACTCAAATGCCCAAATGGGTCAGGACGGGTCGAAGAGACTCAAAATGAATCAGTCGACCAGTCTTGAATCAGTTCATCCACCAGGTCTTACTACCAACTCGTCCCTCGTCACGGTACTCAAAGAAAACATGCTTATCAGTGGAAGAGTAAGGTGTTGTAAGTTAGCACTGGCCCTTGGGCAAAGTGGTTCACGGGTTGTTTGTTTTTCTAATTTGTGATATGTTCCTGAATTTTTTAATGTTAGATACTGATGAATAAAAATTAAGATATATCTACGAAAAATTTTCCTCTACCCTCTACCCTCTGTATCGCTTTTGAGAATCTGTCTTTTTTTCAGAAACTGAGTTTTCGAGGTGGATAATTTTTATAGAATTTTATGATACTGGATATATGGCGGCACGACACCTTGGCACGACCACGCACCGAGGTTTGCCACCGGTTATTCCAACGACTATACAATGTCACTCCTGAATTAGATTCCGAAACCTTTACAAACGTCTTTAAGGAGTAATGACCGCGGAAGAGATTAGAAGAGTTCTGTGGGTTTTCCATGGAGGTGACCCGCGGCGAGAACTACACAAAGGTAAACTGCAACAGCCTTTCTTATACAATAAGACCAGTCACCATTACAGTAGACTGAGCGTTGGGCACCTGCTCAGCAGGGGTGAGGTCGGAAATGTTGTATCCATTGGTTTTCCCCAAAAACCCTTTCATTTTTGTAAAGGCATTCTTTCCTTAATACATGAACACCATGAGTAACGCTTGATGGTAGATAAAGTGCTGAGAAAGGGTTTTTCTCCCTTAAATCTGCTTGGACCCACCTATGATTTTATGGTCCCATTGATTGTATAGACAATACAATCCGATGGGAGAAGCAGAGGAGAGAGGGGAAAAGAGACAGAATGAGGCAGAGTGCTCATTAGCTCATTGAAAAAGTGAAAAGCTTCCAGTGTGGGCGATAGGAAAATCTAAGAGCCCACACTGTTCTAAACACATTGACCAATCTAAGCTGACCTGAGATTACCACAAAGAAGCGTGGATTGACGGAATCGCATTCTGGAAGTGACTTGAAATTTAATTGCCGTATGAAAATTAGAATCGGCAGGTACTGCTTACCTTGGATAATTGTGCAGCGCATAAATTAGGTGAATTGCAGCTCAGCATTGAGTTTGCTTCTTTCCGGCAAACAAAAATGAGCTGCCTTCAATCCCTAGTTCAGGGTATTATTGCCCTACTGAAAAAAATACCACGTCTGCTTGGTGCGAGCTGTAATCTGCGCAGAGGAAAATAACAATTCTATGAGATGGACAGCCTTTGATGCGGTCAGACTGATTTCAGTGGCATGAGAATCTGTTCCTGGGAAGCATATTAGAAGTTGCTACGAGTGAGCCTGGACCTGCTCGGATGAGAATCTTATTCAGGAAGGTGTAAATGATATGTCCGAGGAATGGGGGCTGTTGGAAAAACTCAGGCTGACTGAACTAAGACAAGATCGAAAATGAATTAGTTTCTTTAATATTTGCTCCAGAATGGATTCAAATTCGGAAAGTATGTAGAAGTCGATAATCAAGTTATCTAATGATCTTAGGCTTTCCTGGTGGATTGCTTGTAAAAAGGTTTCTCGGGTTTCCAACCAGGTAATTTCTGGAAACATTGCTGTTGGCAACGCTTGGATGACTTTCTCTGTCATCTGAGCAGGTATATATACTGGCACATTCCACTATCACAGCACCTTGGAGCAGCCCTGAGGAAGATGACAGAGAAAGTCATCGAAACGTTGGCAACAGCAATGTTTCCAGAAATGACCTGGTTGGAAACCCAAGAAACCTTTTTACAATCAAGTCATCATTTGTAATTTTGCTGAGGAAGAAGTAAACGAAGTAGATAAATCTTCTACAGATGAGAGTGAAGAGGTACCTTAGGATTCACCCAAACATACAGAAGTCCACTCTTAGCGTACTCTAGCGCTATGCAGCCACATCAAACCTTTCCAGCAATTTCTCCAGTTATTAAGAAAGGATAACCTTTAAATGTATACATAACTAGTATCCAATAGTTGGGGAGCAAAATATTATCGGATTTTTCATTTCTAAGAATTTTAAGTAAAAATATGATATCAGTCAATATTTACTGTTTACAACTTATTATTAAATGATACATATAATGCTGTAATTATGTATGTGAAACAGGCTAGATGAGATTAATGTAATTTTTGTCATGATTTTGTTAACCCAAATTTTTTTAACACAAACTCTCGATTTTGTGGTCCCTTTGGGTTTATATAAACGAGGTTTTACTGTATTACTTTTCATAAAGTGAGAATGTGTGAACCATTGTATTTTGAATTTGCAAGATGGCTTGAAACTAACAGTAGTGGAAAAGGTATGCAGGAAACTGATGGTTGAAACAATAAAATAAGCAACAAATAAAAAAATATTGAAAACAGATCTCTTATGTTTTCAATTTAAATAAATACAAGTAGGTCTGGCACTGATTATCATAAATGTGAAACGCACATTTTTTGGATTTTGAACATTTCTTATTCTAAGAAAGCATGCAAAAACGCCATTCATTTTATTTTCCAAATGGGAAATATCTTCAGGATTATGATAAAAAAATTTGCTCGATAAACACACTACCTTTAATTGATAATTAATTTTTTATACAACCTTGTTTTATGTAAGAACTCTTTTAGATTTTATGAAACTGAAGTTTTTTGAGAATTTATGATACTTCTGAAAATAGAACTTTTTTTCTGAAATCCTCATGGTTTCTTTGATAAAACTGATTTTTTTTCAAAAGAATTGAGTGATAAATATGAGGGAAACATTTATTTTTCCTCCGAAGGTACAAGACTCTAGAATGGAGAAAATGCAGTTTCAGCAAAATTTAAAAGGCTGTTCAAAAAAGTGAGTTAAAATGAAGAAAAACTTTTCATGGTTTCACACCTACATGAAATGATAAAATATACCAAGTTTCATGAAAATCTGAGAGGAAGAGTTTCAAAAATTCATTTTTGGGATGAAATGACATGGAATAACCTTCTTGAATCTTTTAATTACTATATACTAGAGCCTTCAGTTTGTCCTAATGAATTTTTTGTAAAACTATGCAATTTGCAAACCAATATAACACCTCTATGCTTCCTAATTGAAAACAAAATTGTTGATCTAGAAAAAATAATTCAAGTGAGAAAGGTTAGAAAGATCAACAATAGTTACCTTGTTTTCAAGAACTTCTCCATCAGATAAACAAGTTGTATCCATTAATGACTTTGAAAGTAGTCGTTTAGAATATCGAGGCATTATAGCATTTCTTACAACCACCTCTTCCTCCTCTTCAGAGGATTCATCCTACAACAAAAAAGTATTTTAAATTAATAAAGCATCCACTACTTGAACAGGAATCTAAAAATAGTAACAGTGGCCTCCAATGAAGTGCTTTTGTCAGCACAACTTATAGTGAGGGTTGGTCTTTTGGCTGACAAAAGCCTTAGCAAATATGAACACATTTTGGAATATAGCTTGAACACTTTCTCCATCTTAAGCATCAAGAAAATTTTAGTTTCTGTAGTTCTTTGATTTGTGAATTTCATCCTACTAAACTTTTGACATTCATCAACTGAACAGTGATTTTGTACATTTGAAAACTTTCTACATGCACTGTGATTTCCTCATTTCACTGACAATTGTACAGAACCAGATAAATATGGAAAAGACTAAGACCTTGTAATTTAGTAATTTCTTAGACATTCTTTAGGAATGCTTTCACAAGCAAGATGAGTAGCCTCAACACTATGGCGCAAACTACTGCCAGATGGTCCTCATAGAGATATACCACTCACAAAAGCAGTCTTATGAGGTAAACCCCCCAAAGGAAATCACAAGGATTGAGGAAAGGTGATCGATTAAGCACAGAAGAGCCTTGTGACTGAATCCCAAGAAATAATAGTTATCTTTTTCGGACTGTGTGTGTAATAATAGATATCATGTTACTACTGTTTTTCTCCAGTAATTTCAAAATTTATACATCTAGGATACTTGTAAAATCTGTGGTAACAGAGGTAACATGCAGTCATTAAGGTTTACTTAAGAGAGGAAATAAGGTGACGTCACCTGACGATGATCAGGTGATCAGTCAGTGATTGTCACCTGACAATGATGTGACGTGTCGAAACCTAGGTTGTTTCATTAAATTATCCTGTGGTAACATGTATAAGTGTTTCTTATTCTTTTCATCATGAATAGCTACCACAAAGTCAAGGCCGAAGTAGTGGATTTTGTTAGAGATACCTGTTGATTCTGTGCAGGCCTTAATAAAGGAGAACTCCTTGAGGTTGATGTTGAGGGCTGACTTCCTGCCTGTCTTTTTGGCAAAGGTTCTCTTCTTAGATTCTCTTTTTGCAAAGGTGCCAAAAATTTACCCTTCTGTTGGGAAGCCTGTCTCGGAGTGTAAGCTCGCTTTTTTCCAATATCATTCAGCACTACACGGGGGTCTATTTCCACATTCTCAGCAGAGGCCCTTGGGCCTGAAACTCCACATTTTTCTTCTGCAAAAGATTAAAAGAATGAAAACACAGTATTTCCTGAAATGCTGTCAGTTAAGTCATTAGCTAAACAAAAATCCTTAACAATGCATTTGAAAAATCTTTCGATTTCCTGTAGTCTATTTTCAAGCACACAAAAAATTTCTTCTACTAGTTATATAAGCTTATCAGATTCATTTGATTATGATAATAAAATAAAGAGTAGAGATGTGCAAATACTATCCGCGAATACTCGAATTCTATTATAGTAATTATAATAGAAAGTATTCGGCATTTGAGATCTCAAATAATAATGCTATAAGCATGAATTTGAATACCTTGAATACTGCACCATGCACTATTGGGCATTACCATTGGGGGCCAAAATGTTCATACATCGCTGTTAAGCATGCTTACAAAGCTTACATACTACATCTTATACGTGCAGTGAGGAGACGTATTGTTTGATGAATACCAGTATTTAATAGTTTTGATGTTCCTGAATGAATCGTTGCTTAATTCTATGATACTACTATCACATAACAAACATAACTGGGGTAAAACTGTCCAGTCTGCAATTATAGTCAGGTGAAGTTGAAGAATGTTTGTTCAAACAAATTTCCATGTTGTTGATGCCCTAAATTTTGTACCATGATGTGCTTTGCCGTTTTATTTATGATGACATGAGAAAGCAGTTTTAACAAATTACATCAAAACTGTATCCTTTCACCATAAATATGGTGGCAAAATATGCCATGATGCAAAATTAAAGAAAGTTTGTAAACATTGTTGACGGCTGGAGCTCGATAAGCTTATGATCTGATATATATTGTGACCATTAATTAATAAGTGACACAACGCGTCTTTTCTTTCCAATCTGGACTGCCTATGCAACTAGCTAATGAATTTTACGTAAGAGTTTCTGAGAACTCATGCCAGGCGATCTACACTGCTACCCTACTATGAATTAGATTCTTACCAAATTGAGCATCTAATACGCGATAAATGTTTACCTTGTTATAGTGATCTCATACTTCATTCTGTCAAGTTTGAGGTTATTACTGAGTTTCATCTTTTCTGTAAATCTTTTATTACCTTGATATATTGGAACTAATTTCCAGTTTTACCACTAGTAGTCTATTATCGAGGTATATGAATATTCGAGGTATTCAAGGTATGAGTTATGTTCAAATTCAAGACATCTGCTATTCTTCCCATCTCTAATAAAGAGATATTTTAGTAAATTTTGATCCAATACAAACAAGCTTTTCATGGCATGAATAGTTTAAAAAATGCAAATTTTTTTAAAATTTACATACTACCTTCATTTGAGTGATTAAAATATAACTAATAATATTCATTAAAATTAGTTGGATGTAACGTAAGATTTTCCTTTTAAATGTGACCATTAACCAGAATTACTAACTAATGCTCCTGATATATGTTTTCTTCATATCCTCTGATATTGGCAGTGGTATAGAAAATCTGACTCTTGTAATGAACTTTCTCGACCTAGTTATTACCATATTCAATAGAGGATTGCATCTGAAGTGATAACCTCATAAGGGATATAACAGGGAGAAGCTTACCCTCGAGTCTTAAAACATAGTTCCAAATAAATACATTCAGATATACCAGTATTAACAAAAATGAGAAGTATTGCATGAATCATTATTTAATGGTTAAATATTATTATTGCTTTTTTGGTGCTTCGTGCTTAGTAAAAAAAATCTGTAACAACAAGATACAATTTTTTCTCAGGAATTTGTTTTAATCTTACATTTTACTTTGTTTAATTACAGCTACCTTGTCCAAAGATTCAAAATTTTCAGTAGATAAGTTTTCCGATCCACATTCAAGAAGTCTTGTAAATGACAGCAAATAAACCAGATTTATTTCACACATTTTTGAAATATTTTAGCTATATGATTCTCTCAAATATTTCAGACTAATAACACTGATGAAAATTTACATTTTGATTGTTGATACATGATCAAAATGCAAAATTTATGCAATAAAATTTTGCTGTTTCTACTCATACTTAATTAATGTTGTTAAAGTGGAATCTGAATTCTTCAGAAAAGTAAATTGAGAGCAACATTAGCTTTTCTAGTTTAATTCAGTTTACTTATCAAATTTATCATTTAAATGGAAATCAAAACTATGGAGAGCCTCTTTGAGTCTCTAACTATGTTTGCCTCTGACTTGGGGACAATTGTAATTGATAATTGAAACATTATTGCAATGACATACCTTTTGCCTTACTTATCCATTTACTTGCTAGAGTTTTCCAGTCCACAGGAAACCCATCCCGAAACTTCTCCAGTATAAAATCAGGAACATCTACATCTGAAAAAGGCAACATTGCTGTTTCACTCTTGATGAATGGCATAGCAGAGTAATCAATTTTCTATAAGTTCTTTCAATTCAAAGCTAAAATATTTTAAGTGGAAATTTTTGTTCACATTGGTCTTGAAAAAATTAAGTTTAACTAAATATAATAAACATCCCAACTTACTCTAACATTAATTTATAAAATACAAAATGTTAGGGCTTGATTTAATAGTTGCAGTAACATGCTAACAAGGAAAACAATTACTGACCTTCTTGAACAACCATTTTTCCATACAAAGTATACATAGTCCCAGATATAGTTTTCACTGCTGTAGGATTTATCCTCACTGCAATGGGTGATGTCTCCCACGTTCCATCACTATTAACAAAGAAATCAGAAAAAGAAGCACTTCAAAATATTTTCATAAAATTTGAAAACAACATTCTACAAGTATCATGTTAATGATAATTTCCAGAAACTCATGAAAAATGTCAAACTGCTAATAAAAACATCTGAGTGAATATTTAAAAAGCGAAATAAATGATAGACAGCTTACATGTAATATCAGAGGCACATTTATGTAAGGTATAAGATAATAGTTTCCTGAAGAAGTACTAGCCACATAAAGTTGAAACTTCTAATATTTCTCAATGTAATCTCTGTGAAGACATTTTTCACTATGTTATCGCCTTGATTCCATGGCTGACAAACGCACTTCTTTAGGTTTTGCTCACAGGATTCTGGAAAATCAAGGTTCATTCAAATGCTAAGTTCCCCATACTTTTCATCAAAATTGAAAGTAGAAACATGCATTGCTTTTTTAAAGACACAGCCTTAAGATTCCATCCTGAAATCTACTTCTGAATTTGTAACATAGGTGACAATACCATACCATGTGTAAAAAATTTGGGGACCTTCAACTTTAACCTAGATTTCACAGCAATTTTCCAGTGAGAAAATATAGAAGTGTTCTCAGTAGCTACGGAATCACAATGAAAACATAATGTAAGTGTGCAAGTCTCCATGGAGATCATATTGAGAAGTAACAGAAGTTGCAAATTTTTGTGGTGAGTACTTCCTAAGAAAAAAATTTGGAAACCTAAGACTTCAAAGAATAGAATTGCACCAATTCATGTTCCCTTACTTAAAACATCAGATACATAGCCAAATGCTGCAATTAATTTTGTGGAATTTGTTGCAGCCCTGCAAAGTGTAAATGAAATTCTTCTTCAAAACAATTGCGTCAGCACCACCAGTACAAAATTAGTGGAACAAATTTAAATGTAGTCAACTCAGTTGAATGTCTTGGAATCACTCTTACAAATAATTTAAACTGGAGCACACATATTAAACAAATATGTGGTAAAGCAACTAAAAAGCCTGGTTTTATAAAGCTTATTGAGGGTAGAGGAGATGAAAAGAGTGATGTTATTTCACCTGAGTTGGGCCCCATCTGGAATATTGTGTGAGTATATGGGACCCAGTGGATGAAATGAATGCTTGCAAACTTAAGAAAGTCCAGTGCAAGGTGATACAATTTAAAATATTTAATACAAAACTTGTAAAAATCCACAAAATTTATAAAAACGATTTGTTAAAAAGTGCTATGATAGAAAAGCAAGCATTATGCAAATGCTCTCAGATGCAGGTTGGGAATCCTTGAAAGAAAGGAGATTAGTAGCTAGGCTATGATTACTTGATTAATTCAAAGAAAGTACATTTTTGGAAGGCATAATTGGTATTATGCGACCCCCCTGCTACTTTGGCCGATCCAACAGTGAGCATAAAATAAGATAAACAGATGAGAGGACAAGTAATTTTAGGGACTCATTCTTTCTGCAAACGATACACGATAACAATAAATTAAAGAGGTAACTCCAATTCTTGGTGTTTACACCCCCTGCCACATGCCGAAAGTTGGCTATCAGGGTATTTATGTAGATGTAGAAATGATGCTACTTTGATGATAATACTTCAATCATAAAAATAGAGTAAAAAATTTATGAGAAATACTTTAAAATTTAAAAATGATGTACATTTTACCCTTTCTAAAAACCTTTGGCCTGCAGATTTAAAAGGTTATTAATAATTTTGTTGATAATTATCTGTAGTTAACTTACTTTGGCAAAGTTCCCACCAAGCATAGTTGGAATTGAGAATTTAAAAACACGGACCACTCCAAAAGTAAGTTCCTCACAATTTGCTGATGAGGACTCTGGAAAAAAATGAAAAACTAAATATCTTCTTCTTAAATATGAATATTCTCTTACACAATTATGATGAAATAAACTACTTCTAGTAAATTTAGAATTATCTGCTTTTATTTTCTTATGCAGAGTATAATTTCAGCCTTACATTGCAGAAAAGCATGCTCTCAGAATACTAGTTGATTTGAATACAAGCCTAAAAACTATTTTTTATGCTAAGGAACATCATATAAAAGAACAAATGAATACTAACATTACTCACTACCACCGTATGACTTGCTTCACGTTGATGAAGAGCAACTGGGATGTTATTACTTTCATGTAACACAACTTCTGTATTGCGGTTCACTGTTTTTGTACCCGTCATCTCAGGCTGAGCATACATTAACGCACCTTGTGAACCTCTGCGACGCTTTGTTTGAGGGTCTAAAATGACAAATTAGGAATATAGAAAAAACAACCAGAATGATGGTAAGATACATAACCTACCCAATTCCACTTACCATATTTTGAAAACATAGTTAGGCATGAAGTCCATATCATATCCTTTACTTTCAGGAGAGCATTTTCACAATTAATGATCTAAAAGATAAAATATTTTTATAAAAATGACTGTATTTACAAATTTCCTAATTTTAGCAAATAGTAACAATTGTAATCATTACCTCCTCGTCCTTTTTTGTAATATGATATGGCTGGAGTGAATTTTCCCAATTGTTTATCATCCACTGGAAGAAGAAAGGAACAGTATTCATGAAACTCAGTATTAGTAGCAGTAATGAACAATGGTTCACTTTACTTAAATCACCCAAATAGCACCAAAGACAATTTGGGTACATCCCTCAAATCCTTGGAATTCCAGAGAATTGTAAGTATTTATTTTAAATTAATCACTCAAGAAATTGAAACAGGTTCCCTAATAAAATGTAGTGGCACCATGACTTGATCCAAAAGAAATGGAACTGAACTCATTCTTTTATACCCAAATTATCACTTATCCATTGCTTACTCATCATGTGGCATAAAATTTTCCATCTTCAGAGAGCATCAATTGATGGTGTTCCATCCTATGGAATCTTTCATTTTAGAGAAGTTAATTATAGATTTTTTTCCAGGACCGCTGTCATAAATCTGAATACTTTCAAAATTATAAAAAACCAATTCATAAAAATACATGTGAGGAAATGTATGCAGAGGTAGATAAGTGGTTAAACAAAGAAAATATACAGAACAGAAATAGAGAAATCGATTTTCATTACTATGTGTACATGCAGGCTGTTAATCACAACTACTAGCACTTTGTGTTGTGATTTTAGGTAGGAATCTATGTTCCGTAAATTAACTGTGTATATAGTCAGAATAGAAGTTACCACTGATGGTTGAGCTAGTTGCAGTTTAAAAAAGCTCTAAAAACCATCAACAATGTGTTTCTGGAGTTCTACTACAATTATACAGTCAGTAAAATTTTTCAATATTTTTGTGCCCATGTTTCAAAATGTGTAATTCACTGTGTGTTCACATTTCACAAGGTGACATTGGTGAGTACCACAGCATGAAAGGATAAGAATAAAAACTAAAAACATAGCTCGAGCTGGGACTCTAATGAAAAAAGGAGCCCTTTACAAGATATGAAGCCAGAAAATTTAGGTTAATTTTGGGTTATTTATATGGTAAAAAGGCAGTGGACAAATTGACATATGTATTTAACTCCAGCAAGTAACTGATGAATTCCAACAAGAAAGAAATTTAATAAATAAATTTTAATAAAAATAATAAAATTAACTTTAAAATTAATTTTACTATACATCCATCTCTATCAAAGTGTTCCAAAACTAGGTCTGGTAATTAACCAATCATTTAATTGGGTCAGTCATGCGACCAAAATATGTAAAAACGTTGACAGGACTCCACTCTCACAAGTGATTAAAAGCTTCCCTTTCTTTTCTCCCCTAAAAAAAATGTGTATCTTCAATCCTTTTTCCACATTTTGATTGCTGTGATAAAGTATATAAAAAAGTATTTTATGATGAAAATGGTACAGAAAAATAACTATGGATAATAGTACTATTTTGCTATAATCCTTTTAAAAAGCAATCTCACTGGGTGAGAAAATACTTAGAATTGTGACCTCGTGGATATCATTAAATCAATATGATATTAAAAATGGACAAAGTTTGCAGCTGTAGGTGAAGACTAAGAAATGACAAAGAGGAAGAAGTTACTCCAAAGAAGTCTCAATCAATTAATATTAATTGAAGTAGTTCACAGAAGGATAAAGATCCTGGATTCATGGTTTTGGGTGGACTCGATTATTTTAATGTATCTTTTGCAACTATAGGTGAACCTCCAGTAGTAAAGAAGAAATATAATAGCTCAAAAATATCAAAAAGGAAAGATTAATAAAATTAGGAGCAAACTAAGTGAAACTTTTTCAAAGAGAAAGTTCTACTAATAAGCATTGTTTGTTTGTATATCTCACCAAAATGTGAAGTTAATGATAGCTGGAGCAGAAAATTCACACTTCCACTTGTTCACACGTTCCAAAGGATATTAATTAAACTTTTAAGAGTTTCCCTACCAAATTTAACATTAACATACATACAAAAAGTACTCCTTTTCAGATGGGTCAGTAGCACAGTATAAGATTGGAAAAACTCCAAGTACAGTTTTCAAGCAAGGGAGTCTGGGATGAAAATAAATGTAAGAAAAACTAAAGCAATGATGCTTACTGAGGGAAAGAAATCTTGGTTAACAATTAGGGTGGATGTGGAAAAACTATAACAGGTGGATAAATTTCCGTGTATTCTTTCTTGGGATAGAGGGTGTTTAAATGAGGTTTGAAGGAGAATAGCATTAGCCAAAGAAGCATTTATGAAGCATAGGGAACTGATGGCATGAGGTTATGATAAAGGAATCAGGGAAAGATTGGTAAAATCTTTGGAGTGGAGTGTAATGAGAGGAGAGGGATGGCTGAAGATAGCAATTGAGGGCAGAACACAAGGGAAGATAAAAGCAAAAGAAATAAAGGAAGTGTAAGTAACCAAGAAATATAAGTGGCATTGGATAGGGAATATTGAACCTCCTGAAATGTACACTTATGATGATTATCCAATCAAAAGGAATACTCATATTGTGAAATATATTGTATCAGTTAATAATTTAAGTAATATTTATCATGTAATTTAACTTTCTCTCCCCTTCATTCTTTCCAAAAGCTATGATGGATTTTTCCACTCCCTTCCTGTGGAGTGTCTTCGTTACAGAGGAATTATTCTTTCAGTAATAAAAATATCAGTATGTTTCTGCTACACAGAACCATTCCTTCTTTCCTTTCTAAGACCACCCTATTTGCTGAAGATATTAATCTATTACAATTTATTTTCGTTTAAATCTGAATTGTATTGTATTGTGAATATTTGAGTTATGGGAGAGTCCACTGTATAGCAGTGTGGGGTATGGGAACCGAGAAGGTTTGGAATCTCTCCAATACATCACCTATGCATGATTTGAAAGCACAATCATTGAAAACATTTAAAGACATCAGACTAAATGAAGAAATTCCTTCCAATGTTTTCATTCACTCATTAAAACATTTAAAGTTGGAAGCGTAGAAATCCTGGATAATTATCTGAAAGCTGCCAATTGGTCACTCCATTATTCTACCTCCTTCTCCAATATTAACTTCAGACTTACAGCAATCAAACTGCTTCTTGCTACCAGAGTATTTCTTACTGAGATAAAGCTTCACAAATACAGTTACTTATGTAACTCTTTGAAAACGAATAAGATATTTTACTGATGTCATAGCAAAAGCTTTTAAATACTTGAGTTCCCTCCGACAGAATTTATTTAATTACAAGAAAGATAACAAACATTCACTCAAAGACAGTGAATAATGAAAGCCCTGTTATCCGCAGCGGCCGCTGTCAGGGCATATTACAGTATCGAATACGAAAAACAAGGTCCGACTCTTTTCAGGATATCGTTTCGAAACAAAGGGACAAAGAAAATCTAAACATTTTTCTGAAATACCTTTTCCACATTTCACTTCTTACACTATAAACAAAAACTTTTACGTGACAGACAAATTGTGCTGCACGGCCGAAATTTTCAAAGGTAGCGTAATATTTCATTAACTTTAGCTAAGTTGTTATCTTAAACGTAAATACTATATGTACTTACTATGATTTCCTGCAAGATAGACTGACATCTTCCAAGGTGGCCACGATTCTTCTCCCATGGTGAAAGAGTATTACAACTCATTTTTAGGCAAATTCTTCAACATCAACCAATATGCTGTTAAAGCTACGAAACAAGCAACACAAGCTAAACACGATTGTGGGATGCCGGGATGATGGTAAACGGATTTTTTGAAATGTCGCTGTGAGTAGTGTGGCATTCACGCACACTACTTGCGACGATGTCCAATGGTGTCAAATCTTTTTGTTTTTGAGTGATTATGATCAAAGACAGATTCAATAGAGCATAATTAAATTCTGTTGTTGCATTAATGATTTAAAATCTATTAAATACAAATCATAGACTTTATCAAAGATTTCTTTCCCTCTTTGAGCAAAACATTACCGGATAAAGCTGTTAAATACCGGCTTGGCAACAAGGCAGTAAAAAAAGGTTTTCCCGGGATTAAATGGCGGGCGGGACTACCCATTAAAGTGTATAGAAGAATGTTGTTCGACTAAAGCAGTAGAAATTAATGATGACATATTGCTATTAGAAAATATTTTACTAAAGTACGGTGTTGTATATTAAGTGGGGTGTCATTACAAAAAATGGTAGAAGTATACCATAAGTCGGGGATGCTTTTAGACAAAATTACAGAAACCTCTCAAAAGTAGGATCAATTTCACTCATGAATGCATCGAAATGATAGCCAAGCTTAGTTATTTTGAATATACAAACTAAATATCGAATGCAAGGAATTAAATTACAGTAAAAACTTGTATTTAAGTAAGTTAAATTCACGTTAATAGTGCAGGATAGAAGTCCAAATATTAATGTACAATAAAATATTGATTTTTATTTCAGGTATACTCCGAAATTTGTAATTAGTCATTAATATTCAGTCATCAAATGAGCCTGTCATTTTGCATTGATTTTACAACAATCCTATCATTATGCATTGGTTATTGCTTCAGTTTTCTTTGCGAGCTTATGTAGAACTACCAGCAGAAGAGCAAAATAATTCTGCATCGATATTTTTAAACAGTGGCCGCTAATGAGATATTTTCGGGTGATTTTTTTGTCACTGTGAGCACTGCATTCATTTCCAAATAAGTGACCTCTACCTTTAAAGAATCACCATATACAAATTATAATAACATTTTATCATTAGTTTATTCCTGTAGGTTGAAATTAACCTGAGAACAGTATACTTTAAAATAATTTATCATAGAAGTCGTGAAGGCAGCAGCAGAAGAAGTAACAAGCACACCAAAAAGACCACAGGATAAGAAATTAAGTGACGACCAGGAAAATGATGAAACAGCGAAAGCAATCAGACTCAGACTTGCCAAAGGAGAATATGTCGAGCTTTGCAAGTCTATGTGGCGATGAAGGAAGATGTAAGGAATTTTAACGAAAGAATTGTGCAAGAAGCTATAGAGAACAACAAGAGTATGAAGAGGGTCAGACAATGCCTAGCAATGGGAAAGAAACAAATGTTGGTCGTCCAGAAAGAAGATGGCACAACAACTTCCAATAGACAAGCAATACTGAGGACAGTAACAGAATACTTCACCAACTTATACAGGAAGACAGAAAATGTTGAAGAGGAAAACTTGGAAAACCAAGAAGAAATGCAAAACTCAGAAAATCCCCCCTCTATTCTCCAGAAGAAGTAACAGAGGCCATCAAGAAGATGAAGAATGGAAAGGCAGGAGGAGCTGATGGAGTTTTAGCAGAATATCTGAAACTTACAGAAATTTCTCCTGTCCTAGCACAGTTATTCACTAATTGCCTTATACAAGGGAGAATTCCGAAGGAATGGAACCATACAAAGATTGTCCTTTTGCGCAAGAAAGGAAGATTTGAAGAAATACTGCCCCAACAGCCTCCTTCCTGTTATTTACAAAATGTTCATGAGAGTAAAAGCTTCACGTCTGAAGATGTCACTGGCACCTGCCCAGCCCAGAGAACAAGCTGGATTTTGCAAGGGATTCAGCACTATGGACCACATCCACATGCTGCAAGAAATTATCAGCAGAATGAATGAATATGAGATGCCACTAGTACGCTGCTTCGTGGACTATGCCCAGGCCTTTGACTTGGTAAGTACCTCCTCCACACTGGAGGCACTGGGGAAACAAGGGATAAATGCCAAGTACATCCAACTTTTACGCAGCATCTACAATGACGCCACAGCCTCTGTAATGCTGCATGAAGAAACAGAGGAATTCCGGATTGAGAAAGGAGTGAGACAAGGCAACTGCCTTCCACCAATTCTTTTTACAGCCGTTCTGGAAGAAGTCTTTAAAACCTTAGACTGGGAGGAAAGAGGCCTATGGATCAATGAAGAGCACATCAGTCATTTGCGTTTTGCAGATGATATAGTACTCTTCGCAACCAACGGTGAAGATCTAGTATCAAGACTTCGAGAACTGAACACAGCGGGGCAGAAAATAGGACTCAGGATAAACTTATCGAAAACTAAGGTAATGTATCATTCTTTTGCAGCACAGGTACCACTTACTTTACACAGCAAGGTACACTTACCTGGGACAACTGGTTACCACAGGAGAGAAAAACAGGATCAATTAAGTGAATCGAAGAATAAAACTAGGATGGAGTGCTTTCGGAAGGAACAACTATATTCTGAAGTCAAAAATGCCAATGGTCTTGAAGAGTAAGGTCTTCAACCAATGCATTCTACCAGTTTTGACATATGGAAGTGAAACATGGGTGTTAAATGCAGCAATAACCCAGCGACTTCAGACTACACAAAGAAGTATGGAACGATGTATGCTTGGAATCACAAGAAGAGATAGGAAACGCAACACCTAGGTTAGGAAGATAACAGGAGTGACAGACATCATAGATAATGTAAGATCACTGAAATGGATGTGGGCAGGCCATGTTGCAAGGAGAAACGACAACTGATGGACATCAGCAGTTCTGAACTGGATACCAATAGACGTGAAGAGACCAAGAAAAAGACCAAGGGACCGATGGAACAGAGACATCATTCAGTATTTAGGGGTAACATGGCAACAAGAGGCTCAGAATAGAGAGAATAGGAAAGCGCTTGGGGAGGTCTACATGCGACGTCAGATTGAAAATTGCTGCTGATGATGATGATATATATACATACATACATACATGAAAATCAGGTTATTTTAAGTACTTGCAGACAGTAATTCACACAATATTCACATAACTCACAAATGCACACTACCAGACTTTCTGTTTGTAAAAGCAGTATATTGCCACTAACCATGGAATAAATTCATTGACTCAAAAAATTTGCTGTACAAGCAGTTACATAATATTATATGTTAGTAACACCAAAACTTGAGAAAATATTGCATTACACATTTCAAGAATTTAGCAGAACGAAGTAGACTCTTTTAAAAATTCTCTCATATTTATCATTATTATGCAAAATCTGAAATAAAACTCATTTGATTATCTGAAATAAAAATACATTCAAATGATTCACCCATTTATTTGATAAATATTTAGATAAATAAATGCAGGTACTGCCAAAAAGGTTTAGATCACACTTAGTAAAATTACCTTCAAATTAAAGTAAAACTATTTAAAGTGTCTATGCCTAATACATGATTTCTCTCACTCCCTGTCCCTTTCTTATGAAATACATGGTAAAAATAGCACTAAAATCCTCTGCTAACCACTTATAAGGTGAAGTTTTCCCATTCCCAGATGCACCTCAACTCACGAGCACTACTCAGCTTCATTTAATGAATCAAAAATATTTTACATTATCTGAATTGCCATCCTTTTATAACTCACCTTTTCTCTAAAAGGGTTTTTTTCACAATTTTGATTGCAATGACTAATTCCTTTGGGAGAAGAAGATGAAGATATCACAAAGCAGAGCATTTTCCATTCCACTGTTGGTGCTGATGTTATCCCTGAGATAGAGTGAGATTTTTCTCTATTAGTTTTATCTCATAGCAGAATGTTAGACTAAAATGCTGCTTGATGGCATTTCCTTCCATAGCAATCTCATGTGGAAACAAATCAAATTATTTAGAGAGACAGTGCAGTTTTCGGTGGGCTGCTGAGAGTAGTCTAAGAGAAACCATACTCATACTGCTTCTTCCCACTGCTATTGAAAAAAATGTTATTCTACCATAATTTTCTTCCTGATAGAAATGGCTTAGCAATGGGGTGAATAATAAATAAAATGAAGCACCAAAGGAAAGTGCTCTATTTGACTGAAAAGCTGACCATTCTTCAAAAATGTGATTTGAGAGCAACCAGTAGTACACAACACTAGTTTGTTGATTCTCTAGATATGGAACCTTCAGCTAGATCAGATAAAGCAAACAAAAGATTCTTTTTTTTGTTTTTGGATGAAAAAGTACTTCTTTAAAAATTTTACCCTCCCTTCCTGTCCACCAACATTAAAGAAAATAAATTGTCATATCCTTATAATGCTATTCTGCTTACAAGCAGGTTCTCTGAAAAGCATCTTATCTATGTTTTACTGTACATACCAATAAACATGATAAAGCTCTCAAAATTAAAATTTTTAGATATCATTTACAACCAAAATAACAAAATTCATTTCATCCATTCCTTTGTATCCAAACTAAAAGTAAGTAGATTTTGTTTTTACCTTTAAATTTCTCAATACTTAACAATTTCACTTAGTTGGCTGCAATCAATGTATGGCATACTTTTGAAGCTCACGTTATATGAAACCTCAGTATGCTTCCTTCTGCTCATCAGCAGAAATCAGGCAGTATTGGTAATTTTACAGCTTGATTTGATCATAATTAATACATGGAATGAAACTACTAAGAGACTACAGTTCATGTAAGAGATTTTTCTTCTTCAGAGATCAATCTTTGGATTGGTTTGCAGTAGTCTTCTAGTTGTCTATTTCCTACATTTCTTTTTAATTCCAATTCTTCAAATTATTTTCAAACTTTCAGCCAGAAAGCAATAATTTCCATTCCATGTTCAATGGTTGAAACTAAATTAATTTGCATTGCTCAAAAATGAGAAATTAAATGCACACTTGTACACTGCTTATAATTATGACACATTCATTTATTTACATGCAGTCATTATTTTTATGAAGACAGATTTTGCAGCCTTTGGAGCTTACAAGCATGAAATAATTATTTCAAACAATGTCATTTTTGTTGCTGTTTAGTCAAGCATCAAAATTACAAGAAGATAATTTGAACTCTCCTCACACCAAGATCATAATTTTATAATACAAGGGAATATAAAGTAATATCTGGATGGACACCAAAGGGTAGCACTTCTATTTCAAATTTAATATCATCGAATTGAAAGAAAGAATTACAAAATGAAATGAAACACATATTTTCTTTAAGGGACACTGTACCATTATGCATTTCTTCCTTAAATATAAGATAATGTCTCAATCGATGTCTCTTTTCTTCACTATTCATTTCCAATCACTGTCTTCAGCTATCATGCTTCTTCCTTCAAGGATATGAATAGCATATGATGGTACTGACCCCTTTAGATTAAGAATCTTCAGTTCCAATACATCGTACTTCCTGGTAAATAATATGATCCCACTAGATAGCATTCTTTTAAAAGTTTGGCTTTTGTGATATGGATAACACTCATTTCAAAAATGTCTTGTAGTTGTTATAGCTGTATAGTAATACATTTTTGAAAATTTTATAAGCATTTTTCACATTAAGATGTACATTATGATTAGCCCCTCTAATTACAAACAAGTAAAGAAATAAATTTTCTCTACAAATATTCAATAATATTTCCATTGCTCCTTTCATAATTTAAATAATAATCATTCATTAATTTAAAAAAAACTATGTAGAAAAGAAGTAAGGATGGTAATTTTCCAAGGCAAATCAGATGTATTGGAGACAGGGAATATACCTTGAGTACCCTCTTAATTGGGCCACCAGTTACCAATTACCTAGAATGTAAGGGTAGATAATTTTAAAGCCTTATTCAGATAAGGCAATGCAGAAGTAGATATAAATCTACGAAAATTCAATCCTATCTCATACAATTTTTTACTACCTAATAATGACTTGAACTTTCAGCAGAAAAGCGATAATGGCAAAATATATTTTGGTTGCCTCAACGAACAAATGTAAAACTTTGCATTGCCTTGGTCAGATTCTTGAGCATGCATGTACTTATGAAATCAACTGAGCTGTTTTTGAAGATATTTTTATATAATAGTTATTGAAGTTGTTGTATATGTATTGCTGAAACTTCTTTGAAATTCAAGGAAAAGGATGAAAGGTAGCTTTGCACATTAACATGTGTGCCTAGGATATTCTCAAGGAGAAATAGACATGAAAAAAGTTGGGCAGGACCGGGACTCAAACTTGGAAAGTGGAAGATCTGGGTTCAAGTTCCAGTCCTGCCAGACTTTTTTTCATGTCCATTTCTCCTTGGGAATTCTATGGAAATGTAACTTTTCATACAGTCATTATTAAATGGGATAATTTTGCAGTTTTTGTTCAACAAACACAATCACATGCAATAATATATCACAGAGTACAACTAATTTACATATTAAGCATAATTTTTCAACAAAAACATGAATCTCTGGCTAGAATTGGAAGTTTGACAGTGAATTACAGCACCCTAACACATGTGTCTATAGTTACATTGATGAGATCATCAAAAGGTATTCTGTAAAAAATTTCCATCAAGATTTCATATAAGAAGTACTTCTCATCACTTATTTTATAGTAAGAAAAGCTACATGGTTCATATGCAGCACAACTCTTGCTGGTAACCTGACATTAAACATGTTCACTGATAAAAAAAACATGAAATTGGAATTATTCTGTTTATTCTCAGTAGTACATGATTGGTCTTAAAGATTGCTGATGTATTCATTTGTCTTCGATTAAGAGGATATCTATATTAGTTACTTAAAAAAATTGGAAGATAAATTATTAGAAAATCTATGTCAGAAATATATTTAGCATATTCTATCATTGCAGATAGTAAGATACAATTAAGGGCAATATTTTAAAGTCAATGCTCTCATAGTATTTAAATTACAATAAATTATTAATTATAAATAGTATCCTTATGTAACTCTTACTTTCTTTAGATATGGCCGCTTTAGTTTAGCTGATAAAATTCCAGAAATACTTACTATGTTAAATTCATTTCTGGGTAGCTGCATTATCTTTCTGTGTTTTGAAATGGGGAGAAGTAGATTATTATTACAGCAGCGCTTTAGATATCAATCAAACAAATAATTCGATAATGAGATTATGTACTACAAAAGCTTCTCTAGGAAGAAAATTATGAGGGAACATTTTGATGCAGGTTTAATGGAAATTTGTCATGTGCTTGTGGAGAAATCAGATCTGAAAACTTCATAAAATATTGCCAGCTGCAAAACAGGGGACAAATGGGAATGCATTCAGCACAATATATGAACATTGACATTGAGGTAAGACAAGATACTGTTGATGCTTCTTCACTTTTAATCACCTTCAACAATTTTAATCGATCATAAACTTCAGTCAAAATCATTACAAATATCAGAATGCAATACCTATGTTAAATTGAAAAAGATGTCAGAAATCCTTACAAGGATTTTAATTACAAAATTTCAATGTACTTCTTACCTCATTAATTTGATAACCTCAAGCAAATTTATATGCCAATAGTAGAGTAGGCCTATGGAGTACTCAGATTCAGAGTGAATTTTTCTTGAATTATACCCTTTTCTTCCTTTAGAGACCCTTGACGTTCTAGCCAATCAAAGTTTGAGAAAATTTGTTTCAAGCTAAACTAAATTTGGAAAAATATAATGCCACTTAACTCCAACCATGAAGGCCCCAACCAGCATTTCTTAATGAACTTAAACCAACATCTCACACACTTAGAATAGTTGATATTGGTGGAAAATATATCACAAAAGGAGTACATTTTAGCTTTAAGGTAGTCTAAACTGAATAAATTCAAAGAATTTCTTTGCTTTTCACACATCACATAATCGTCAATACTTTTCCACTCTCAGGGCTAAGACAATTCCTTAGTTTCTTTTTAATTTACTTTCCTCCAGACCTTTTTCTGGCATTAAAGTAAGAAAAATCGCATATTTTAAGTAGACCATCTTTTTTATTATGACAAATATGTCCGTTGATTTGCACAGCCAACAACAGTCGAAGATACAAAGTCATGATGGGTGAATGCATCTTCATTGCCTGCATACTTATGATGAAACCCGAAACGACCCATCCGTAGATATTCGGGGGATGAGACTCATGACATGAAAAAAGTCTTCGTGCCATGCACATAGTGCACTTTTTCGCCGATTTCTGAGATGGAGTAGCTTTAATGATTTAACTGTATCATTCCCGGAAACGCCTCCAAAAGGATGAGTAGCAAGAACTTTAACAGAAATATACGTTCGCTGGGTGGCACATCACCGCAGTGGTTAGACCAAAAGTTGGTTTCTAGCTGTGCTGTTTCTAGTTCCTCCAACTTACGCTCCGGATACCTATCGCCGTTTAAGTTACCCGCGTATTTTCCGGAGAACGACGTGAGCAGTTGAGCCCAAATTTTCGAGAAAACGCCCAAAGGAAACATGCGACCGTTCCTTTGTCGCTTGGTGCTGTGGCTTTACTCTGGGAGAGAAGAGGGGTCTTCCACAACCACTGGCATTGGACAAGAGCCGTTACCGATATCACCGCAGCATACTCCGTGTGCTTGATGCGCGTGAACTGTTGCTTGGCTCGTGGCATCCGTGACCATTGTGCTCTTTGTTGAAGATGTTTTGAAGCGACGTCCGTCGATGAAAGAGCTGGTGGCACCACGGTCAAGTTTTCCTTGAGGAAGGGATAAGAGTAGAATTATTTATTTTCGATACGATATCATTGTACTTTTTACAATCAGTTAATTTAATAAAAAAACCTTCAGTACAGAGTCTGGAAATAGTCGTGCTATATCATAATCCATAGCTTAAAAACTTTTCAGCTAGGTAAGGATTATTTACACTTACATTAGTACACTGCGAAACACCGTTTGCGTATTGTATACACGACTTATACTTTCTAAGGAAAGAGACCAAGAGCAGCAGTCTGTTTTCGCTATAATCTTGAGAAAACTCTTTGATCTTGCCTCAAAAATCGTGTTCGCTGAGAGCGGTAATGATACTACACCTACTGAAAGGGAGGCATTTCTGAGGCAATATATCAATATTGTGTACGAAAAGTGACTATTTGTGTTAATTAACGAACTTTAATGTTGTCCAACTAATACTGTAGGGCAGGGATGGGAAACCTTTTGTGGCAAGATAGCCATATTTGAAAAATATCAAATAAAAAAATGTTGTGTGCCAAAATGGTGCCAGAACGTAGAGAGAGATACTTACCTATTTTATTATGTCAGTGATGGGATTAATATGTAATAATTGACGTAAATGATCATTAATTATTATTACTAATGGGCATAATCCACATTTATTTATTCTGGGGGTTAATTTTTTAAGGGAATAATATATAATAATCTTGAACTCGAATAATAATCTTGAACTCGAATCGTAACTGAAAACTGTTATTTTTCCGTTCCAATATTTGTTTCCGTGCAACGCTTATTTTGTTATATATAAAAACACTCATAGGCTCGAAAGCAGTGAGTGTATCAGATGTGATCAATACCATCGGCTGTGAAACTCTTAAGGATAGAAGATGCGACTGAAGGCACAAAGTATTCGAGAAATTTTAAAGTACTTATTTACATGATCAAACACGCGACGCCGTGATTACCGTACTCAGCGAACGCAATTTTCGAGGTCAGTCGTCAAAGAGACTCCGCGAAATTACAGCGAGAACCAATAGCTATAATTAGTCTCTTTTCACAGATAGTATCAGAAGAGAATAAACTAAGTAAGCTAAGTTAAATTTTTCTCTATGGTATAAGGTACGCAAATCGGAAAGCTAATAAGGGAATTAGATGTTTTCGCATTCCCTGCAGTGCGACATATGGAGACTCGCGGGGTATTAATATAAATGTAAATATTCGGAATGATAAACGATTACTTAAGATGCGTAAGGGATAAGAATAACTGGATCTACGGAAGTCAGCATGGTTTTTGAAAGGGGTACTAAAGGGAAACTCGATTATTTTCTTCGATAGAGACTTCATGGAAGCGTGCGACGATACACTTATCAGAAACCTTCGACTTAATAGATCAGAATATTTCTTTGTTGATTATGTTCTTCATTTACATTAATGATCTTGTGGATAATTTTAAGAGCAAGTTTAGAGTATCTGTCGACGACGCATTTACAGAGAGGTCGCGTTTATAGTCCTGCAAGCCGCCACTGGCATTAGGCAGGGGGTGCAATAACTATAGAAAATCTATAGAAAATTCTGTGACGCCAAATATCATGTGGTGTATCAACTATAGAAAATCTATAGAAAATATTTTGACGCCAAATATCATGCTTTACTTATAAACAATTACATATTGAATGGGCAAAGGAAGCGGATAAGAGGACAATAAGGGTAATATGCGCTCCCTTTGTCAAATGGCCGGTCCTGATGATAATGATAATATACAAAAACAGAATCATATTTTTGCCCAAAATATCTATAATTAAACTTCGCGTGGAACTCAAACAGTAGATATTGCTACATCGTTAAATGAGTTTCAGAATGTTTACTGAATGATAATATCGCCGGGTGAAACCGGGTAACCACTCGGTACAAAAGTGAAGGAGATTTCGATGCAAAGGTCACCATATGAAAGAAGACTCACACTTTCATCCTCGTGTTTTAGTGCACGAAATCATTTAAGTGATAGCTTTGAGCTGAGTTTATACTTTTGAAAATACTCATTTGGGACATGAATTCTTGAAAGTTTCAAAGAAAATATTATAAAAAGCTGTAAAGATGGGTATAATGTTGTCCAAGTTCCACAGAACACATTTTATTGGCGACCGGTTTAAAAACATTTTCCATTAAACTTGGAAAAAATTATTTCCATTTTTACTGTTATGGAGTTCCATATAGTAATGGCTGAATCCATCGATTACATAATTTTTTTATTATGTAATCGATGGATTCAGCCATTGACACTGAAAGGAAAGAACACTAAATTCCATTGGTTCTGTTACCTCAGAAAATTTTTCGATACGTTTACATCCAACGCAGAGCCAGGGTGTTAGTTTGGGAGACCCGCATGCAAGTAAAATTTAAAATTTTCTTATTAAAGCAAAATGGGAACGGTTTCTGGTTTATTTACGAAATCTGTTCGGGAAGCCGAATAATACGTTAGTTAAATCTAAAAAGACATAGACTGCACATGCGGTAATATCACAACTATTTTGAGTAATGCTCAGATGAATTTTATTACTTCTAAAGGAATGCTCAAAATTCTATAAACAGTATAAGGAAGACAATTTTGATGTGTATTTATACAGATTGTCTTGCCTCTTTTTTGTGAGAATGGATTTGAAAGATAATCATAAGCTTGAATTGATGCGATGATGTTCTATTATATGATAGTATTTTTCTTGCTCAGTTAAAACAAGAAACATTTTGTAAATTCCATCGATCACTATCAGCCTTTTTTCATTCGACAATCGACCTTATATATCTAAATTTTAAAAACTGCGCTTGATCAAACACTAGCAGAATATTAAAATTAAAAAAAGGCATAAATCTAACAATTGGAAATAATTTCTAATAGCCGGATATTGTTTATCGACCTGCCTTGTTACACATTATATTATTACATGCACTAACCACGAATTAGTATAGTTAGAACAGTTATCAGAAATAGTTTTAAAACATTGATATCAAAATTCCACATCATAAGGAATTAAAAAAACAAGATTCAGAGGCCAATTCTGGAAATCGAAATCAGAGGAAAAACTTTCAGAACAAATCTGCAAACCACTATCACAGGTGAGAAAGAAAGTAATCTCCTATTAAATAGGTAAATTGACCCAAATGTGAACATTAAAACGCGTTTTACGGGGACGGAGAGCAATTTCGAAAATGGCATCCGCCAGCTGAAAGAAGAAACGGCGGAAGTTTTCAATATTTTTGTTTCCAAGATTTACGCCTACCTTAAATACGAAAGATGACTTACAAAGAATTTCTGTGGAATTTCACGGAAACGTAGAGTAAAATATCCTTTTAACTTCGAAAGACAGGCTGAGCATGAGTTGGTCAGCCTGACATTTTTACGCGTGATGATTCTTCTCCAAAATTTCCAAAATTAAGTTCAAAATTATTAGAGAAAACCACGAGACTCAACGCGTCACGACCTAAATAATAATTCAATACAAATTAATTCAAGTAGAGAAAGCATCATTCAATTGTATACATATAACCGAAAAACAAAATGGGAAGAAAAAATACTGGCTTCTCGATTTGTTTGTTAATTTATTTCAGAACAGTTGTGTGTATCAAGGGTGAAGAAAACACGCAGCTTAGCTTAATATTATGTGCAATTATATGAAAAGATTTTTTTTAGCGATCGAAAGGATAATAAAAAACTCGTAGTATGTTTAAGACATTCTTACATTTAGATGTGAATATTTCAAATATGTAGTGAACAACTGATTTTAAATCGTAATCAAGATCGATAATGAAATGACCTGGAAGTAAAATCAGCTAAGATGTTTTTATCCAGCGCTGATTAAGCGAAAAATAAATTATTTAATACGTATGATGATTATTTGTATCAAAATATCTTTCCATTGTAAAGTAAACTGTATGGTTTGATTTAAATGTAAATTTAAAGGGGAAATAACCGAAAGATATCAGCATCATTGCATTTTATTCTCGTAATATATGACCAAAAAAGCCCTCAAAAGATACTTCTTCGTAGATTCTCTCCATCAGCCATATCTTAAGGCTCTCAAAAGCTCTGAAAACTGGTATCTGTATTAAAAGATCGTCCCTCTGAGTTACGCCCAGCTCCGCTGAATAATGCTTGTCCACAGTCGCTCATAACAAACCCATCAGTAATCACTTATAACAATATATGAGTTAGTACATAACGCCACGCTTCTCTGGGTTTTTACCCTAACTAAGAAGTCTTTTACATTTGCCTCTCATGTAATGTCTATATTCTATTCTATATCCTGTACAGTTCGAGGAAGTGAATAATAAAAGCCCAAAGGAAAAATATAAACAATCTAAACGATTTTCCGAGTGAACTGGAAAGGGGGGACGTTTAATGTATTGGCGGTCTTTCTTTATCCCAGCAAAATGTATCATTCTCAAAATAGATATGCAGTGCGGGTCTCAAATCACGTATTCCTTCAAATAATTAAAATTCTTTTCGCGCACCACCTTCCTTTTCCTTTGACGGGTACCATTAAAGCGACTCCGAAAGTTACGTTCGTTCCTGGAATCTCCTATTTGTCTTCCAAGGAAAGGAAAGTTTCCTCCGGTGATCTGGGTCGTCAAAATAAACTCGGAATAGCATCAATCAGCCTTGACCTGCTGTTCTTCGAAAAGGGAATGGCATACTCAGTTTATTGCGTTTATTATCGTCATTAAATTCCGTTTAAATTTGTTCTTAAGAGAGGCAAATAAAATCAACCGACGATGGAATGAAAGTACGGATCTGCGAATCGATTTGGTGGGCAGAGGAATACTGGGAAACTCGGTAGAATACTTCATAGGTGACGTGAGATTGTATTTGCTGTTAGAAATACATCACAGGGATTGCGTATACAGATGTCATTCATTCCGAAAGAATAAAAAAAGTTAAAAAAGACAAAATCAAAGTTTTGCTGTATATCTTTAATACGGAAAAGCAGCATGTCGTTTGTTAGGGTTCACTTGTGAACGTACCGAATCAAAATAACTATATTCTAGGGATGAGTTTTTCGTATTTTGATGTACAAAGTCGAGATACACCCAACTTTATAGACGTCAAATCCGAGAGAAAATCATCGGGCTGTTGGCATCAAACATTTTTCGCCGATGATTAACGTCTATCTCAGTCTCTGTAAGCTGATTTGAAAGAATTTCACGACTTTATCTACAACCCCCTCAACTTTGTAATAAAATTAAAACGTGATGCCTCATTTATGTAACTAATCCGTAGAAAGTGAAATAGAAAACGAAAATCTTATGATTTTTTTTCAACTCCCCTATTCTTACTTATTGTTAGTTGAATGTACGCTGAAATCTCTAATGCATTCACAAAATGCCAAACGTCTCTCCTAGGAATTACCTCAGTGATGTTCAACGAAATATGTTCGTTCCAATATTTCGGAACAACGCGGCTAAAGTTTGATATCATCCCAATGCTTCTTTTTTGTCAATTCTTATTACTTTAATACTTGCTTTTAATCGAAAATGAAGTACAAACAGGGCGACACAAGAGACTCATACAGGATCTTGATAGTTCGGTATTTCAGAAAATCGGAAAGTATAACACATTGACGCGAAGACTTTCAATGAAACATTGTTAACCGATTACTTAGATTTCCATAACCTCAGGCCGTATTTTCGATGCAAACTTTTTGAAAAATTATCAAATAGTTGTGCTATCAATTCTTCAAGAAATACACGCTTAAGATATGCGAGTGAAATACATAAATGTTAAAACTGCCATGAAAAGTACTTACTTCTAATCGCATCCGTTCCTAACACGTCTTTGCAGCATAGGGAAATAAGAAGCGACACACATGGCCATCTGGCGAACGAGCGGGCCATCATACTCCTGAGATTGCTGGACATTATGCTGTGAACAGAAGAAAATAATCAGGATTGTTTTCGGGTGATGATTTTGACAGCAAAAACCTCTTATAGATAAAAAGTAGCTATAATAAATTTAGAAATGTTCGTAAATCTAAACAATAGTTTTGGTTTACGAACATTTCCTGGTTCAGGGCGATTGATCAACAGCGTCTGATTGATTCAACAGGTTCCTTGATTGATCCAGAGCGTTTCTTCCGAAGAAGTTCAGTGGACTTTTCAACCAAGAGTCGGTTCATTCGATATATTTCACCCGAAGAATGTTTTTCAGGAGTCATAATCCAAAAAATAATTCTTGTAATCTTCGCACATAAGATTTGGAAAAACTGAAATTTGCCGACTTTTTGTTCTTGAATGTCAATGTCCTTCAGATAATGAGCTAGTTATCTTCCAATTCGTTCCGGTTTGACACCAGGCCATCTAGAGAGACCTCTTTAACAAATGTAAGTAAAGTATTATATCGTCCGAGGAGATTTTTTCTTCCGCAAATATAAATTGTAAACAATAACCACCCAACCAAACCTGAACCGAACTATTTAAAAACATGATATTTGGGAAAACATACATTGGGCGGAATATCCTTTTGGTAAAATATCTCTTGAATGAACCCACTTCCGGGTGAAAAATCCTTCACGTAAGTCTTGGGCGTGACGACTGATTGAACATTCTCCTGAATGAATCGTCCTCGGGATAACCGTCTCTTGAGTTAAATGTTTTGAGTGAAACTTCCTTACACCACTGTAAGCTCCATAAATTATAAATCTCGATTAAGTTTACATCACTTTCAAAGGTAATGATTCCATTTGAGTGCAACAGTTTTCCACTGTAAAAAATCGACATCCGAGGACGACTATGAGCGGAAAATCACAATTAAGGAGATTTAAATGCCCTTTGAAAGAGCGACGACGAAAAATATGTCCGGTAGGAAAGTATTATTAAAATATTAATGATATTTTAAGGGATAAAGACATTAATGGAAAGAAGTAAAACAATCTCAAATACATTCCTCTCATTACATTTTACTTCTTATTCATTGCATTTCTATGGAAGATAATTCAAAAATTTTCATTTGTATTTCATATTATCGGAATTTAACGTAGACACCGATATGCACAATAATGTTTGGATATATTATGCTAATATTATTCTAACGAGTCCTTCTTATCGTATTTTTTCTCACCAGCGCTAAATTTAATAATCGGGGCACTGGTGAGTGGTGTGTAAGAAAGGTTGGCGACCACAGCTTTAAACAATGTTAGAAATAGCTCCTATTTACCTGTAGATTATGGGGTTGAGACACGAGTGAACGAACGGCAACAGGTGGAAGGTTATCCTGAGGTTATAGATGAGCGGTGAGAAGAAGCTGAGGCCGTGCTTGATGAAGACATCGATGATGAGTCGGGGTCCCCAGCAAAGTAGGAATAGAAAGATGACTAATATCAGCATCTGTATAACCTAAAACAAAGAAGAACACTGAATCAGTGTCAATAACCAAAAATGCGAAAAGAATGCAAATTCCGAATCACGTAGGATTCTAAGAGAAAATGGAAAAGAACGATATTAGAACGAAATAGAAAAGAATTTTTCAAATCAAGGGATACCGAAACTTCTCCTAGGTACGCACAAAACCCGACAAAATGAAAGGAATGTGAAGGAGAATTGAAACGCTTCTATATAAAAAGAATTCTCCAAAATACAATAAGCCCTTTAACAGAGTTTTTCGAATTCGTAAGCTTATCGACCATTAACCCAACATTTTAAGATGCCATTGATTTTGATGAGGTTATATGCAATAAAAAATACTTTATCAATTTGGTATCAACTTCTTCGGAATAAGTTATTACTATGACAACTACAATCGAGGATTTATGATGGACGTTAATATAATTAATGCATTGCTTCCCTTTAACCAAGTTGCTTATTCGGAAAAGAAGCGGTAAAGGAGTATATATCGCTCTTTAAAATCGACATCGGAGAGGGTTTTTTTGCCCCTTTTACATTTATATATACGTTACTTACATGCATTCCTGCTCCAGTAAAATCGAAAATCAATAATCACCGAATTGCCAAATTTTCCTATTAATAACTCATTCAAAAATTTTTTAACTTTCTAGAAAGTCTTCCTATACTTCAAATAATTACTTCCGAAAAAAATTTTGGGTGCCCTTCCTCTTTATGATGATGCTTAAATACGCTTCTCTTCAACTACCCTTATAAAATATGGATTTTGGTAAATCCTCTGCAAAATGGCGATCGGTCTAGGAGGATAAACAGCCCTTAGTGAACTACCTTATTAGTCTTCAAAAGAAAGCAAACATAGATTGGAATTAAGTCATCCAACTCGGTCGTAACTGAAACCAGTCAATCGGAATTTTCACCGAATTTCGCTACCAAATAAGAACGGGTAATCCGCTTCGGGAAATCGGTATTTAATTTTAAGAGTTTATAAAAAATTGCATTAATGTGAGCATCGTTCATACGAAAATTTTCATTTATGTAACCTAGAAAAATATAATAACATTTCACTCGATAGCACATAACTAATATCCAACCGATGAAATTTTAGCATGAATATAGAATTTGCTGTCCCCAAAGAACACACAATATAACGTTACATAGTATTAGGGTACCCTTTCAAGAAACAAGACGTTATTTATTTTTGCTTCTTATGAACATCAGCGAGAACGTACTTCCATCGGTGAGAAAGTTTGGGTTGCGAAGCAAATATATATATATATTCATTGAAATATAAATGTGACGGCGCTCACATTAAAGATAGGTCCGAAATACTAAAAACTAAAAAATAATTTTTTCGTAATCCATGTAGACGAAACTCGGTTATTGTAGACACTCTAGTATGTATAGCAGTCAAAACTATTTCTTTTCCAAAAAGGATCATTAAATCTATTCTATTCCTCTTTGTTTGCCGTTTCTTAATTTTATATTCTCAGATGATTTATAGATAACAAAATGGATTATTTATAGATAGATGTCAGATGCATATTCTTTGCACATTGTTAAAACATTACCTTGCACCTTATCTATAATTTCCTTGGTTTATGCCATGAGTATCTTGCGATGCATATCCAGAGGAATAATATGTGCAGTAAAAAATATTAAAGTCACCGTTAAATATGAGAAGAATATTTCTCTCTGTTAATCGGGCACTGAGCGCAGTTAAAAATCGAAAAATCGGTTTTAAATTTACTTTTTCTATAATGCCCTAATTAAAATAGATTGAACTGATAAAGGATCCACCAATTTTTGGTCGGCGACTTGGAGTTACCTGTTTTCGAGCCTGTTTAACGTCATGGCTGGAACTTGAACTGCTATTCAACTCAAGGCTTTTGTTCCTGGGTCTGCGCAGAGAATGTCTCTCAGGATCGATGGAGTTTCTAAATTTCTTGGTCTCCATCTCCATTCCTGGCTCGCAGAACGATGGGTAAGCTGAGGAACTATCAGAGGAACCAATAGAAAAATCTGCCATCAGAAATAAGAAAGATAACCACGGCAACATTAGATCAAATATTCCTCTTACCTACAAACTCTGGTCATCGCGACCATATTTTTTGTAGATATCCACAGTTCTTTGATGACTCTTGAATAGCAGAAGACCATGAGGCAAAATGGAACCACTAACAAGATGACGAGGTGATACACAGCTACAATGAACCCGATGCGAGAGCCATTGTTATCGACGTCATTGCAATAGTAGAGGGTAACAGTGGTGTGATTGCTGTAATACTCAATCGAATAGGTTTCCTGTAAAATGAATTTTGATAGTAAACTTGAAAATATACACCATGAACTTTTTACGTCAGGTATACATCTAATTGAATTGGATTTTGATCCAACCAATCTAATAAAATAAAGCAGATTCCTTCTGTGACATTTCATTATATTATATTTTGCTTTTTCTTTTTGCAGTTTTTAGTTTTCATAATCGAATGTGCCATCACTAGCCATGGTAAGCTTTTAATTTAAGGAAAACGGGTAAGGGTGACTTTGCGCAAGATGGTGCGCACCCAGGAAAAAGTCCATTCTTCCTTGGGAAAAATCCCAAAAAGTCTGACGGGACCGGGAATCAAACCCGAGTCTCCCAATTGCCGGTCGGGTGCTCTGTCCGTTGAGCTATCCCGGCAGAACATTTCTCCAAGCCATTCGGGAGACTTTGTGGGCAAAAGCTTTGTGCCCACGAAGTCTCCCGAATGGCTTGGAGAAATGTTCTGCCGGGATAGCTCAACGGACNGAAATAGTTTCTTACCTGGGGAGGATTTTACATCTAAAAATCTACACCTCGATAGGTGATCGATCCGTGGCGGTTTAGAATTGATCAAAACCCTCGGCTGGGAATCTTTTAAAAGGAGAACCGAGTATAGGCACAAGTTTAAAACGCTCCATGAGAGTGAACTTTTACTACACCACGCAAACACGACCATAGTTTCGTAACGTCGCTAAATCTTCAGGTGGAATGCAAACCTTTATGAAATTCATGATTGTAAACTTAAAATATAGATATCCGGACAAGATCATGTAATCTTTTGGCTATCGCGAGAACTATATATAATTAATATGTTTACTTTCATACCTCTTTGTGAATTTTATTCTTGTATATGCAATTAAAATAAATACAAATACAAATACAAAAACCTTATGGAGGATATGTAGGAATCATAGATAATGCATAGAAGTTAGATTCAAAATAAATCTGTATCTTGAACTTACAAAAAAAAATTGAATTCCAAATTCTTTATGACGTATGACGATATTAAATGAAACGAATCGATTGATCGACACTATTGCCGGCCTCGGTGGCGTAGTGGTTAGCACCAGCTTTACCCTAACCAGTAGTGGTTAGGGTAAAGCATAGCAAAGCCGGGGTTCCGGGTTCAAATCCTGGTTAGGGCATGATTGATTGTGACTATGACTTGTAAAAGGTTAATTTTAAGAGACTCTTAAGACTAAAATTCGCCTAATAAAGTCATCATCATTATTATTTACTCGTAGAATGAAGCACAATTTGTAGAAATCCTAAAATGACACGTAATTCGCGCCATTTTAATACCTTAAATTATTTCTTAAATTTCTATAATTCAAAAGAATGCATTCAAGTGCCCAGAAGTAGAAAAGAAACGCCATTGGCCACACTCCATTGGCGGTTTGCAGGGCTTAAATGTAAATGAAAATGTAAAAAGGAAGAAACACGCAAAATACCTTTGTGAAAATTACCGGTGCGGCCAACAAAAAAGCGATAATCCACACACCGAGGATCGCTTTCCGGCAGTTGCTCATGGTGCAGAATGACCTAGACCTCATCGGGTACACGATGACGATATATCTGAAATATTAAATATATATCTATTACGTCTTAATGAAGAATATCACAATGACGTTGACAATATTGCGATCTACTGGAGAACAGAATGAGATAGAGTCGATACGTTATGGGGATCACAACATATAAAGGGTGTCCAAAAAAGATGAATGCATTTGCAGGTCCGAGCCAAAATAAGCCACAAAGCAGAACAGATCTTTTTTTGGTACTAAAACGTAGTCCATAAGTGAAAACTTAGCTCACTATTGTCTCCTGGGTAATCTGATACTTGGTTTCCAACACTTTGTAGTAAGCCGTAAATATTTATAGAAACACCTCGTGCACCTTCAAAAAACTTGCACTTGAAGCACTGATATGTTTGAGAACCAACCATTAATGATGTAGTCTCCTCTACATAATATGACATATTATACTTGAGCAGGTAATGGTTAACGTAACGGTAAGGAATTATGTGGGAATCAAGCGACTGGATGGAGAAAGGACGACTTGGAAAGTTGCAACAGAATTAATCTTGGATTGCTAACCCATAATTCTGAGCAAAACGGGTAAGGGTGAAGAAGCGCAAGATGGTGCGCACCCAGGAAAAAAGGAAGAATGGACTGATAATAGATAGATTTAGATTAAATTTACGCTTAATTAAAATATTTCCTTAATTACGACACTGGAATCAACATTCATAAAAATTACTATTTCTATTTACAACTTTCAGCCGTAAGAAAAAATACTACCAACTTCTAGCCATTCGTTTTCCTTTAATTTTCCAAGCGTATTCTTGTGGGATAGAATCTTAAGCTAAGAATACAAGCAGAATTCTAAAAAAATATATGCTCGATATTAGTGAGGATTATTCAATTCGTGAGTTTTACGTAAGCTCACAGCTTTCGTTTGCGTTAAAAGTCCATTCGTCTCCCAAATATTTTCCCTTTTCTCATAATAATATTTCTTCGTCATCATGATCGACCTCTGATTGCCACTGCAGGAGAGAATACGTAGCCAGCCACTGATCCAGGTAGTATGATATCACATCGAAGTACGTGTAAGGTAAATCGTCAAAGTGATCGAGATGAAGGAAAGAATTTCAGGGAAGTCAATGTTCATGTAAATAAATTCCAATCTATGTATATGTCCTTCGTATGTAACGGTCACCGTTTAATCGTAGCTTTTCACTGTATCTTTCCCAAATGAAAAATGTTCATCCCAAGAAATAGCTTACCTTTCCAGTGTAATCGCAATGAGATTGAGTACAGAAGAAGCAGCCGACACCACCTCCACGTATGAGGCCAATTTACAAAGGGATCCTTCGCTATCCCATGCGTTTACGAAGTACTGCAAAGTTTCCAAGGGAACGCAGAACAGCAACAGGAGAAGGTCTGCCAATGCCAGACTAACGAGGAAGACACTGTAAAGAAAATATGCATAACACTAATCACCACGTCTGTCAGTACAAAGACAAAGGCTGGTTAGTGCCTAAACCCCTCGACAATCAGCTAAAAAAGTTTGGATGAGGTGATGAAGCCACTAGGTGAGATAATGAGAGAGGTACGAGTAGTTTGCCAAGGAATTTTCTTAAATTTTAGACAATTATTTTTGCAATAATTATTTCGATAAAATACATCGAAAACGAAGTTAATATAATTTCAGTTGCACCTCAGGAGCTGCCGAAACATTTTTAATGTTATCTTTGCACGTAATATATTTACACATAACTAATTTACATCCTCTTTAAAGTGAATATGTGTAAGTAGAAAATTATAAGACAAACTTTAAAAGTTTACTTACTTCATGATATCAGTAATGAAAGCTATACGACTCTTAACTATCCGTGATTATTTCCTTCATTTCTTCATAAACCTGCCATTTGTAATATAATCTGTCACACTTGGAGTATAAGATAAAGGGGCACAGCAAATATTACAGAGAGGTAACTTTAATTCAACGTCAGCAAACAATTAGCATTGAATACATTAATTAAATATTAGCTTTGTATATAACCCAAAACAATAAGATCGGTCAGTTCCAATTACCAATGAGAAGTAAAAGAGATTTCGAATACGAGTAAAATGGAATTCATCAAAACGTTGAACAACACCCGCAAGTAGTATTCCACTGTTTTAAAGGCGAAAATGCAGATTATTATAAGTAAACATTGCTCACTCTCCCTTTCATTATCCGTCCAAAATGATAAATGATTAACATGCAACACAAATAGTCAAAATGATTTCTTAAATCTGAACTTGTCCGATACTACAATATACGAGAAGTGATAAAAAAGCGGAAGTTTTAAATTTCCTGACTGTATAATTCCAATTGTTAATTTTTTTTGTGTATTGGTGCACATGTCCCTATCTTACATTGTTAAGGGCAGCCATTTTGAAATCTTAGTCTATTGTTGGCAGTTAAAAAGGTCACACGCGTTTAGCTCATTCAGTGATTCTGTCTTGATCTTCTCAATGTTGCCAAAACGTCGTCCTTTCAAGGTTCATTTTCAATTTTGGGAATAGGAAGAAATCACAGGAGGCCATATCCGTTGAATACGGTGGTAGAGGCATCATAATGGTGTTGGTTTTTGCCAAAAATTCACGAATAAGCAGTGAAGTGTGAGCTGGTGCGTTATCATGGTGCAATTGCCATGAATTGTTTCGCCACAGGTCCGATCGTTTTCTTCGGATTGCTTCACTCAAACGGCGTAGACCTTCCAAATAATATTCCTTATTGACCATACGACCTGATGGCAAGAAGTCATGACGCACTACGCCATTGAAATCGAAGAAAACCGTGAGCAGAACCTTCACATTCGATCGAACTTGAAGTGCTTTTTTCGGTCTTGGTTCTTCAGGAAGTTTCCATTGGAACAACTGGGCCTAAGTTTCGACGTCATACCCATACATCCATGTTTCGTCACCAGTTATGACCCGTTTAATAAGTTCTGGATCGTCATTGACTTCAACTCTTGAGCAATGTTCATTCGGTGCTGATTTTGGTCAAAATTCAACAATTTTGGGAGAAATTTTGCTACCACCCGTTTCATACCCAAAACATCCGTAAAAATTGCTTGGCATGAACCAGATGATATGCCAATCTCATCATCAACCTCTCTGATAGTGATTCAGCGATCGTTCATCATTTTCTTCACTTTTTCGACGTTATCATCGGTTGCCCATGTGCTGTGTCGTCCAGGGCGCTCGTCATCTTCAGTGTCTTCACGACCATCTTAAAAACGTTTTTATCACTTGTAAAAGCTCAGTTTATATATTGAAAATTCGCCAAAAGCAACATTTAACATTTCCAATGTGGTGCAGCACTTTATTTTATTACTATTTATCACTTTATTCTATATTCTATGCAAATTCTTCGCTCCATTTTTGCCGCAAGTCAAAAATCTCCGATTACAGTTAAACACGTGCAACCTTTTTGACTGGCAACAATAGAATAAGCTTTCAAAATGGCTGCCCTTAACAATGAAAGTTAGGGAATCGGGTACCAATACATAGAAAAAAATTTTTGACAATTGGAATTATAGAGCCAGGAAAATTTAAAAATTCCGCTTTTTTATCACACCTCTACCTACATCGTGTGCGTAGTCGAGATAAATACATACATACAATATATCAATAAGTTTTTATTATGCATGCAGTCAACACATATATGTAACAGTATACAAATAGGAAGGTCAGAAGTGAAACCCCAAACTTCCCTACACTTTTATGGTAAACCTTCGTTGTTTCATTACGATATAAAATACGTATCTAATTTCCCCCTGCAAGCATCTGGGTTTGAGTCCCGGTCCCGTTGAGTTTTTTTCACATTCGCTTATCCTTGGTTATTCCACGTATTAAAATACAATTTCTACTACTTTATCCCTAACCTATAAGCATTTGTAATTATTTACGCTAAAAGTAGAAACCGACCACACCTCAAAAAATAAAAATTTTAATTAATCGAATTTACAATCGATACCGGGGGTGAAATAATGATTTATATTTAACGAAAAGGTAGTAAGGAAAGAAAACCTGCCCATTAAATAATAACACTAAATCCGTAAATAATATTTATATTTCTTGAGTTGAAACATTAAGGAATATGCGGTAGCAGACAGTTTTCAGCCAGTAATAACTTTGAGGATAAATGAGGAAGAGTTTTTGTAAAAATTGGCCTTCCTGGATTCCTTTGAATTCCTGCAATTTAAGATAATTTCCGCCACAACAGAAAGCGCTTCTTTGTTCAGAAGAATAGTATTTACAACGAGCGTAAGAGTGAATGCAATCTCCCGTAACTCTTCTTACTACCTCCTGCTCGGTCGTTGTGGATACTCGGGAGAAAACTTCCGGTTGCGTGTCTATAAAGCCAGAAATATCCCAAAGATCACAGACTCATAATTCAACTCACCGCATTGGATACTTCAAAGTGAATAGCCACGGGAGAAATAAAAGGTAAGTCCGATGATATGAATGGAAACGCTGCTGGCACGTGACCCTTGCTTTCCTAACAAGAGGTGAATGGTAATTTTTCGTTAGAATATCCAAAATCTTATAACTTTTCTACGGTAAACAAAATCACACGCAGAATGCAGTAGCTAATGAAACCTCGCTTTCATTAAGGTTGAATTTCATGGGCCGAGTGTATGATTTTTCCGATCACAGAAACTGCGTAAAAGAAGCAAATTGTACTCGAGTTTTTTTACGCGATTAATGTATATGTCGATTTAGGACGAGCTAAAATAATAATAGCGCATAAGAAGCTTGATTTTCAAATATTCTCATATAAAATCATGACGTAATAAATATTTGAAATCCATTAAATTTTCTCATCAGTAATACTACTAAAACTTTTTGATTTGTATTTTACTTGTACATACTTGCTATATTGGCAATATTGAACACTTGAAAATTTTCTCGGCCTTAAGAAAAAAATTATTTAAGTGGGATCTATTCAAAAGAAAATGTAGGAGATTCAACCAGTGATAAATTTTACATAATGCCGGGTATTGTAATGTATACTTATAAATGGACTTTAACTAAATTTCATTTTAGAGCCCAGTATTACCATTGTTATTATAGTTAAATTGAAAATTATAGTTTATATCAATGTTTATCCATCTTCCATATAAGATTAACTATAATCTTCACTTCAACTCTTCACGTTTACACTTCAACTCTGACAAACCATTATACTCGTAATACCGGGCTTGAGGGTATTTCTGCTCATTCAATAGGTGTATGTGATTCTAAATTCATACACTGTAAATCTTTAATTACTGCGTAGCAGGAGATGCAAACAGGAAGCGATTCACCTATTTCTTTTATTTATTGCTATCGCAGATCGTTAACGAAAAAACTGAGTTTTGAAGACTTTTCTCTATGCCTGTATGCTTCGCTTCACGCTTAACGTCTGGTCTGCCGAAGTTGCAGGAAGGTCGCATGTGACCTATGAAATATCTCAAGGATAAACGGGCATAGACAAAACGGCGTGGAAGATCCCGCAAAGTCGGACGAAACCACTTCGCGTATCGCTCGTGTTGCACTTTCTCGAGCTCTCTGACGCAAGTTAACAAGCGGGATCTCCTATACCTGTCTGGAATTCAGAATGGGTCCTTACCGATAATGCAAACATTGGCATCGACCTCCATTCTCAATCACAAATAAGTAAAATTACCCTTTATTACATGATAGTTCACCATATGCAGTAACATTCATTGTCATTGTTAATTTAAGACACCTATTTGCGTAGAATATCAGAAACTGATGCTTTTGCAACGTTAGGTTTCTATTTCTTAACCTTCCGTGGTCACTCAAAACTCAGAAGTCAAGAGAGTATATAAATAATGTAGGGACTTCAACTCAATGTGAAATCATTAATAAGTAAAGCAGAAATACTCTCTTCGCCAGCAAAGAATTCTCAAAATATGATTTCATGAGTTATTCAGGCGGAGTAGATGACGATTTCACATGATAATTTACCATTTTCGCTTCGTTAGGTACTTGAGACAAAATCTCTTTCATTACTTTAAATGAATGGATCAAAATTCGAATTCTGATTTCGTCAACAAACTGTTTCAGGAGCAGCAGTAGGAGATTTTGCGAGATGTAAGTTTAGATGATCACTATTTCCATAGCGCGAAGATAAGTTGTAATAAAATTGTCTCAAAACATACTGGATTGAAGGTATTTAATCGTATGCTAAGTAACTCAATACGTCAATATAAATCTAATGTTAAATAATCCGTTTTGTAAACGACTTCATTTGCTTATATGCTTTTTCTTTTAGCGATCAGGCGTCATTTGGTAAATTTAAGGGTAGGATAAATCCGTTGCTAAAATATTACAAGTGATCTCAAAATTTCAAAAATATAGGAATAAATGTCGAAATCCTCGACTACTACAGTTTCAGTAACTCTGCAAGAGAAAAGAACTCTTAAATAATCCAGGGATATAAATATTATAAAGAGCAACCGCATAGTTAAGGCAAAACTTCAAGGAATCTGAGTCCTATTCAGATTCTCTTTGACGCTTGATAATGTGAATAAGGATGGAAGCATAACTGATAAATTGATTATTGATGATTAATGATCATAATAAATGACAAAATCACGATTGGATAAATTTTTAGCACAGTGATGCTAATATTAAATTGATCGTCGAACTTAATTTCGAATTCGACAGAAAAACTATTAAATGGCCTCAAAATCTTCTAACCTCAATAGACTAAAAGAGATATCTATTTAAGCCTTCAGAGGTTCTTTAGGAACATCTCCTATCCGTGGTTTTTCTCGTAATGTTTTGCTCCTCAGCCTCAGTTTTTACTGCTACCAGCAAGCCGAATGAAACGGTTCCCGCGGGAAGAAAAATAATCTCTCGGGACTCAGAGTTGCGATTTATACTTTGGAAAACAACTCGGAGAGGTCTATATTCACATGAAATGGCGTTCTTTGCCGCTCAGGACCTTTGGTGAGGCAAAAGATTTCTGTCGACGGCGGAACTTGAGGATTCTCGGGGTACGACGGAATGGTTCACGCATGCAGTAGCTCCCCTTTAAGCTAAAAGAATCCCTGAATTGTTTAAACAGCCGTTGTTGACGTAAATTATTTATATTACGCACGAGAAGAATTCGGGAGAAACATTCTTTTTGCTTAGATCAAAACAAACCACGATTATGTCTCGGATATAGGGAGAAAGATTATTTAGCGTCGCACTAGCTTGGTTATTATCAAATTATGTAAAGGGAAAATTATTGCACAACCACAATAACATTCTTCATGACTTTAGAAGAAAGGATCAAGACATTTTCTTCTAACATCATGGCTATGTATAAATACGAGCTCTAAGGTGAAAATCGAGCTGTGTAGAAATCCGTAGGTGAAATCGAGCTCAGTTAAAATCAACGAAGTTTCAGCACATAATTTATTAAACAGTCATTTATTTAATTTATTGAAAAATGAGAATCCACACAGTGGTGTTTTTATCAGTGTCACTATGAAAAGTTCTACGAAGCTGCGCCTCATGCACTGTGGAACTTCTCTAATGTTTCTATTCGAAAAGAAAACCATTCTCCTTTGACACGTCTTTCAGACTGAATTTTTTCTACATAACACTAGTTTAATTCTTTATTTTTCATCAGAATACAAATTTTGAAATGATATATATGCTTTGGCTGTAATTTTTAGAAACTTGAAGATGTTAGCGTCAAGGCGGAAAATTTTTGAGGAAATTTAACTACGAAATCTTCCGGTTGAAGAACGCGCGATGGATACAAACTCAAAGAGAGTTATTTGGACTGCCCTGGAATCATCTAAGATATTAGGAAACAAGAATGACACACATTGAATTTAACTATATTTGGTAAAAATTAAAACCTGGGTCTAAACGGAATTTTAATCATTCAAAGTGTTCTTCCTCCAAATTATCTCTACCGTAAGCCGCACTAATCTCCACTGCTATGACAATCTTCCAAATACTTTTCATTCAGTGACGGACGAATTTGCAAGTAGATAAATATTTAAGAAGCAAACGATTAACATTAATCAACATGAATTTTAATACATAACGAAACCCTTTGCCACTGATGATATCTCTGCAGATACTCCACAAGATATTTTCCATTCCTATTTCATGATTTAATGATGCTAAGAAACCGTGAAAGTTATGCAAATCATAATATTTGTGGTTTAAACAGGTTTTTATACTCAATAAAATTAAGTTAGAGGTACACAAAGTACATTTCGGGGTGTAAAAACGAAGTGTTCGGGGTACACCTCGAAATCACCACATCTAACGATTTACGAGGGCAGAGAAGAAAACATTCGCCAAGTTGGCCTTTGACTTCCTTTTCTACTTAAAGGAGTAATAAGATATCGAGATTGCCAAACCAAAGAGCTTACGCTCAATGATAATGCTAAGTGCAATTTGTCTCTTAATTGACACGTGCATTGCTTTATGCACGCTGATTTATTTCGTATGTGGGACGCGCCAATAGAAAATGCCGACGTTTCAACCGTTGGCGGGAATCTTTGTGGGAGGTTTCCGATTAAACTGTTTACGTAAGTAGAAGTGCTTACGAAAACGTCTTGCACTTAGTGATATCAATCGAAATGGAGTCTCAAAGTATTCGAATGTTTGTATCCGTCTCCTTCATTCAGATTCCCAAACTAAAACATCCGCTCCGAGTCTGTTGACATAAGCCCGCCATAATTTCTCCACAAAAACATCTTCTCTAAGTATTTCGGGCAACAAAATGAGACCAAGAGTCATCGTGCGACTATAATGGATCTTCTCGTTATTATTCAAACGATAACCATTATAATATTGTCGAATTTACTCCTGCGTCTTAATGTTCTGAAACCGAAGACGTGAGGAATGCCCATCTGTCACCTTCCGAACACAGCGAAAATGTCGTTAAAAAGCCATTCCGTCTGTAACAGCTCATCCCATACATTTTTACTGCGCCCACGTGGGACTGAAGGAGCTAAATTTGCATTTCCCGCGTATACCACATGTGTGCCAAGGAGAAAAACTGCTAGTAGTCCTCTTCAACCAGCAGTCATTCCAGAGAAGCGAGGAAAAATATGGCTTAGCATTTCTAACGCAGCGGTTTGGACCCAGAGATGAACCGTGAGAAACATCACACAGTAGAATATCTAACAATCCCTAAGAGAGAAAAATTCATACGTTCCAAAATAAAATTTTAAGTTGAATGGAGTAAGCCTTTGGAGGGACAGCAGATTGTCGTTTCCTGTCAACACTATCGCGCAAGCTGAGACGATTTGACAGCATATTTCGGCGAGGGAAGCGATAAAGATCCAAGACTAAATAAATAAAAGGAGGTGATGATGTTAATGGGCTTTTTTATTATAGTCCCCACCCAACAACGTCATAAAGGGATCTTTTTACCATAAATTGAATTATATTCATCGGTTTGTCCTTGTTATCGCTTGAAATACAAGCTATCCAAACAAAACTATCTAAATTACTACCATGATGTGTAAAAATGGCTACAACGTCTTTAGGTGGTTGATATACTCCACGATGAAAACATGGTGCTTAAATATAGGATGTCGTATGGACTTTTAGGTTCGTAAAATAAAATTCAAACAAGAAAAATGTCAATCAGTGTGGATCAATCCAGAATGCATACACAATGTATATGTGCATTTTACATACTTCCGAATATTTTTAGGAAGAAATCATTATCATAAATTAGTAATCAACGAAAAAGGGTATGAACGTCTTCAAAAATGATCGTAAATTGTTTAATTGGACTTCCTCCTCCCAAAATGATAATGAACTCACCGAGACAAAGTTTTTAGGCGTAGCTTCTTTTGCTAAAATTTCTTCGTGAATCTCAGGTGAGCAAATTTCTTCCGACCGAAGAAAAAGAAGGAAATTTGTGTTGGTTATACAGCCACAAAAGCACACGTAACTTCTCTTAGCCTGCAAACGAATCGAATCAAATTTTATCTTATTCACAATGGTTCTTAAAATAAAAGTTTTCGCTCACGGAGATAAATGAATGCGGAGAGAAAAATACGAGTGGGAAGTTGTCTGGTAAGTAAAATACTTCAAGAAAAACCGAAAAATTATTAAAACCATAATTTTCTTACGTAAATTACTACTTATGTCGTAAATTACATTTAATTACTCAAAACAAGAATTTACCTCAATAAAGTCACACGCCGTTAACAAAGGGTATAAAGAACAAAGAAACACCTAACTCTGAAGCGTAGGCTAATTATCGTTAATGAAGGTTTACTAATGAAGTATTTCTTGGCCATAAGATCAGAGATATCGACTAAATTAAATAACTTTCATTTGACGATGAAGATATCTAAACCCCTTAAGAAATCCTTAGATTTATTTCAGAACACAGTTTCGACCAATTATCGAATATATTTGGACTATTACAGAATTTCTACCTCAAGAACTGTTAAATTAAGCTGGAAGAAGCAAGCGAAGGTCAGACGAGGGTAATGAAGAGATTATCTATTACTCACGATTAGCTTACTAACATTTTCCCCTACATTCAGGGCGATACGCTGTCGCGGATGACTCCAGAAAGAAAGAATATAAGGCGTCCTACAACGTGTAGGGATGGTCAGTTTTGGTCATATTCTTATTAGGGACGGTATACTCAATTTTGATGCTAACTAATCCAACTGTTGTACATATGTAAAATGCTACCAAGAGAGAAAGTTAGGTTGTTCTAGCTTTATAGCTCAACCATGTTTTAGATAAACTACATGACACTTCATACACTGTTTATGACTATATTTAACATTTTATAGCTATGTTTTATAGGGAGTTGTAATATGGAACAAAACCGATAAACCGATGGAATTACTCAGTTTTGCTGGTGAGAATTACGTGAATACCGGTAAGCCGATTTCCGCTATAACAGGTTCTGATGGCATTATATCGACTTGAGGACGAGGACTTGAGACATGTATCGGAGGGACAACTTTCAGACGCAATGTAACCGAAAATTACCCAGCAAGGGCGTCAAATTCTGCGCATATTCAGGCAAAAAGGAGGTAAAAGGCCAAGTAATGAACCCAGTCTCTGTCGCTTGAGTTGGGGTCGACGTTTTGGTTCAAACAGATGCTGAGAAGCGAACGAGGCGACGAAGGAAGAAGCGTCAGAAGCCAAACATCGCAGCGCGTACGCGAGAGCACGTCGGAAGTAAAAACAAACTCCTTCGATCTGTTTCCCTGGAGAGAAGCATCGCTCGCAAAGAAAACTTGTCACTTCGTCTCGCGGAAACTCTGCATCTCCCGCTCCTCATTCGCCGAAAAGACTTAAACAAGTCTGTTTAAGACTGCGGTGAAATGAATCTCTTGATGATGGGAAGCTTACCTACAGTTGGGTAGTATAAACAAGTGTGACCGTGAAAATTTTTGGCCTTGAAGTCTCAGGGAATGACACAATTTTGGTCTTCCTCAAATCCTGTGGCCAGTTGTAAACGAAAATCTTAAATTACTTTAAGAAGGGCAAGATACTGAGGGTCTCATGCTGTGAATTATCAGAATACATAATTATTCTTATTACTGCGAAATATTGCTGCAACATTTTCGATGTAAGCCTTCTATGTTCGTGGATTTACATAGATATGGAAAAAGTGAGGAATAAAATTTGTATAACTTTGTATATACCCTTAAATAAACGTATGATATGGTATCTACAAAGGCTATATCTCGCTTTCTCCATAGAGAAATAATTCCACCAAGTCACGCCATCTTTTATTTACGTACACAATACTCGTAAATGTAATGCAAAAAATACAGCATCCCTTGATGGAAACTCCTCATACATTTTTATATAGCTCACGCGAAATCTTTTGCAGATTGATCATGTAGTAAATCACGAAAACCAAGGTATATTTCACAGCCGATAACTTCCGAAGATCCATCAGGAAAGATTTATAAAACAAACGTGCATCCGAAATCTGAGTTCGTTATACTACTGTAAAGGAGGAAGGAAACTTTTTCGGTATATTGTGAATTTTTCTACCACTTAAGAGTCGGCCCATCTGATAAACTGTCAAATAAGTCACGACAGCTGAGGAGTGTAAACATGATATCGACGTGAAAGATTGTCAGCGGTGCCTTTTATCCCAACAATAAGGAAATTCTGCGCTCTCCATCGATGAAATAATAAATGAAAACACCTTCGATGAGTGCCTGTGTTATCTCAATTGATTTTTCCTCATTTTTATCGATATCAGAAACAATATGTAAAGGTAACACCAGGCTCCTTTCATGTTCCTACAAATATGTCAGTGAGATATGCCAACTTTTTGGGTGGCTCAAAAAATAAAATTGCATCCTCTGAAAGCATGTTCATAATATGAGGGTAAGACTAATATGACATGGATTTATTAGCGGTAGAGTTGCTCTAGCTCGTTGTTCAACAGTTGGTAGATTTCATATCGATTACAAAATTTTAAATGTTAAATTGATAACACTCTTATACCACATATGCGGCGGGTAATATTTTAATTATAGGATCTAAGACATGTAATGACGAAAATTAGTTGAAACTGAGTAATGAATTTACAGTTATCATATTTACATGAAATAAGGTAATATGAAAGATTACGAATTGGGAAGTTAGATGTTAAGATTCAAAGACTAAACCACTATCCATGGAAATGAGTTCTGCGAAGAAAACACTCAAATAACTTTAATGTTTTTAATTTAAAACATGAAAATATCGCTAAGAATTGCTCCAGTCATTTCAATATCTCCATCGTGCAACATTTATCATGAAATCTTTCAATATCCTATTGAAACGCATGCCAATCAAAATATATAATGGAGTAAAATATATGCAATTGGATCCAGATTTATCCAGAATTGGTTTATATTTCTCAATTATATGCGCGGAGAAAGGTAAATCGGCTTTGATTTATTCTTAGAAATTTAACATTCTTGCTTGAATCGAGCATACAGAGCGTCCACTTGGAATAATTAGCGCAGATAATAATTAATTTCAGATTATAACGGGAGATAAATTTTTAAAATTGCAGTGTCACAATAAATCTCGCGGCAAGTAATGTAAAGCAATTGCAATTTACTGCACTATATTTATCAGGTGCCTTCCCAAAAATTTGCCCACTCTTTCCAACTACACCCGTGCTTTGCTGATAATGATTACACGATGCGCTTCTTTTGGAACCCAGATTAAACAATAGAATTTTGTAGCGGTTTACTAATTTCAAACGTTCGTCTTCCTTCTATTTATGGACCAATTACCAAACAAATCTTACATTCTAATGATAGAACGTTACCTGCGCAGAATCTTTCCGCAGGTTGTTGAGTCTCAAATGTAATCAACACAATTCGTGTGGAAGAACCTATAGTTCATAAACTTTTGGCGCTCTCCGTTGTTCCATTGTTTGCAGCGCGCTCCACCGAAAGGTGGAACCAGGAACGAAGCACAACGCCAGTTCATTTTCATTTTATGTTCTACTTGATTACTCCACCGGAAAGACAACATGCAATATATCTCATACGAGGAGTAACGTTAGATAACCTTTAGGAATTTATTGATCCCATGAGAGTTCCGCAGATGCTGGAAAGTGGAAATAGCTAGTCAGGATAAGGGTAGTGGAGAAAAACATTTAAATATTTTAAGGAATACTTCATAGTTCGATGATTTTATAATTATTCATGGGCAATATCTTTTCTTTTGTGTATGTGTTTAATAATAAGTATTTTCCAGTTTACGACTCATACGCTGCTTTATTGAGAACAACGAAAGAAGACAATTCAGACAGGAACAATTTAGTGTTTCATAATACCAAAAGACCACATTTCCGCAAATTTTACATATATTTACGAAAGTAACCATCTCATAAAACACAGCAAGGGGTGTCTCTTGGATACATTTTCTTCTTTAATATCTTTAGAAAGGCCGAGATAAAAACACAGAATTACCAATTTGTACAAGTTTAATAATGACAGAAAATATCCATTTTGTATCTATTAATATGAATCTTGTACCTAATATTTATTTTTTTGTACGTTTTGACCATTTTTATATGTAAGTTAATTGTAGTCAATTGTTATGAGTTAAAATTTTAAAATTATTCATGTAACAACTTCAGAGGTTAGATGAAAGAATGGAATATTGGCCAAACTTTGCAGAAAGGGCAAAATAATTATAACTATATCCAACCGTGATCATGAAAGAAAAGAAGAAAAAGCTTTTTTTGAATGCGATGAATATCATTCCGCTATGTATGTACGACTAAATCGAATGATGTTGATTCTCCGTTGGGGACTAAATAGCTATTTCATGTTTTTGGATCGAAACTGAAAACATTTTAAATAATAATGAACGCACGCAACTTTTGCGTTGCACTTTCTTATGACAGAAAGATAGCTCAGATGTAAAGAACGAGATTTCAAAATTTGCTATCTTGGCATAGATACAATTTCATCAGCAACAAAAAAGGGTAAGGTAATTTTCCCCCTTCAGGCAATTTTAGGACGACGAGACACAATAAAAACTTTACGGGCAATGAAGTGGAGCCTTTTCTCCAATGGAATTTTTCATTCGAGAATGGCTTTCATGGTTTAAGAAAAGCAAAGAATACTTTCAGGTGAGCCCCATTTCATCTCCTCCTTTTTTGAAAACGAATGCTTAAAACTTGCTTAATTTGTGTCACATGTATAAGGCTAAGGATATATAAGATAATTCCATGCATTTATACGTATCACCCACGCAGTCTATCGGGCTAATTATGTTATCCACCTCGTTTATTTACAACATTCTTTAATATTTCCTTAAAACTATCATTATTTCGTAATTAAATATTATGACAGGGTTCATTTAATTATCTTGAGCCAACAAAGAGTCTTACTTTCATCAATCATGAGAGAAACGTTTTCTCGTAAATTTTTTGGAGGAGACGTCTTTTTACGAGTATACTTTTGCACATTTTAATGATTCAGTTGGTTTGTAGTTGGAATAAACGGTAATTTTATTAATCGATCGATAATCTATGCTAGGGAATATCAATTGTCGTGCTTAAAGGTCCTTGGAAGCAATCGCCAATGCTGTCATTCGCAAAACACTGAATTTTAAATATCTAAATCCCGTCTCATTCGTTAACATCAAATAATAATTGAAATTTCAGTTCAGACACTTGATACTTTGGCGCCCGTGTCTTTTAGAAGCGGCACCATAATTCTAACACCACAATTAGAAGCTAAGATTTTAATTGAGCACTATCTATAATTTAGGAGCTACGATCGAACAGTATCCGAAGATAATCACCGCGGATAGTAAACTTCGCAATTGCGCGCGACACCTGCCGAAATTTCTCGCCTTATCCCTCCTCCATCACGCCTCCTCAATCACCATGTCACGCTTCACCACTCACTCACCCGATTCACCCTTCCTCTACCTGACAGCTCAACAAAACAGGCATAATTCCTGCCTCTTTTGTCGCCCAATCTGTGGTTCCGTAAGGTAGCTAGACATTATCTGCAATCCGTGTTTGTGGAGCTGGGGTTCTCAAATACCTGGAGTTGGTGGCGCGATAACGGAGAGCAAAACACCTCCACAACGAGGTCGGCGTGCGTCACACATCGTTCAGCCGCTCAATAAATTATCGACTGCCATGTGCTCCGTTCCGCGTGTGTGTGTGTATGGGTGAAAGCAAGGGGAGGAAGGAGTAGGAGTGCCCACATGGCCCCCCGTTATCCATTTTTTCTATGCCACCGACTGAAACACCTCGTTATATATCTTCACCGTTTTATCGGATATATCTGCCCGAAAACAAATGAACAGCGAACTCGTTTAAACGCTTTCTCTAATCTTACGCCGAAGGAAGATATCCGACTGGCGAGACTAACGAATTCCTCGCGCGAAAGAAATCAATTAGAATAGCTAAATGATGTGGATATGAATGAGTGGATGTTTCCTATCAAAATTCTTCCATTCCTCTCAACGGATACTGAAGTTTGCTATGTATTTCATAATGTTTTGTATGCTTAATTAAGCGTTTCTGCAAATAAAATACGTAAAAATTAACGACCATATTGTAGTTGTAAAGAATCTGCAACTATTAAAATGCATTGGAAAGAGGAAATATGAGAGGATGAGGATGATTTTTTGGCGGAGATAGCGCGAGACTGGTTGTGAAGGTCTCTCAGGGAGCCCTAAAATATCTTCCCTGATCTGCCACATATTTCTTACTAATAAAAAATTGGCGCAAGTAATTTCGTTCTCAAAAATTACTATGAAGACTTAATGATTTAAAATTGTGAGAGTATTTATTACAATACGTGTACAAGCAAGTCCACAAACGGTTGCTTGTACACGTATTGTAATAAATACTCTCATCGTTATGAAGTTCCACCAGATCTCCCTGGACTGTATTCATTTTAATGATTTAAGTAAATTTTACATTTATTCAACTCGGTGTAAGCTTTTGAATAACTGATTTCCTGTTTACTAATTTCAAATTAAAACCCGATGATATTTGATAAACCGCCAACGGACTTAACGTCTATCAAATCAATGATAAACAAACACATCTCAGGGTTTTTCAAACCACAGCCCGACCTTGAGAGGTTTATAAGGGTCCCGTGAAGGTTCCGGGTACTAATATTCGGTATGTTTTACAATGAGAAGTTTTTCCTGGTATTAAAGCTGAATTATTTTAAAGAGTTTTCGGTATATTTTCGTGATTTAGAGCTTCTTAGAATTGTTAGCATCTTTCAATATACCTTTGATAGCATTTCATGATTAAATATGGTAAATACGTTTTAGTACGTTTCGGTATTTTAGTATTTTTTTATTCCTATGTGGTACTTCCACGAAATACCGGTATCCGTTTTGATGCAATTGATGTATATAATTATACGCACGAGACATAATTTTCCTTTCCTCAGAAATGATATTTTCCTCGAGCTTTAAGTCCGTCCGATATCCAACATGCGGATCTCTCTCTTTGGAAAGATGACGCATTTCACACTGAAGCTCGAATGTAATTACGAGTTCAGAGTTATTTTCTTCGATGCCTCTGAGTCTCCCTAGAGGAGAACACGATGTATATACCAGGGGTTCTAATGGTTTAACACAGTCAGAGTATTCTTGATATTGCACCAACTCGCCATAAACTTTGAGCACCAATTTTGAATCATTAGAACAAGTGAGCTAGATTAACGAATGAATGGACCCTTTAATTAGCCGATGCCAGGCTCCAGTGAGCTTCCCTTCCACTTTGCCTCATATGCTCCCATAAGCTACGCTCATTATAATTGCTAAAGCAAAACTTGATCGACTGGTTTTAGAGGGATAATCCATGTCATGTGAGAAGGATGAAACGCGGCGGGAAAACACAGACGAATAAGAGAGATGAATAATATCCTGAAAACATATGATAGTAAATCATATTTATCAAATCATAAATCCTGAGGAAAATATCAAAACAGGTATTATTAGGTACCCTGCAGATACAGGTGCATGGATAGAGTATAGTCTGAGCTTTAAGTAATGAAAAACGTGTGTGATGTTCGAAACACAGAAATCCGTACGAGATAGCGTGTAATCAAATTAAATTTAAAAGCATTTTATAACATAACCTTCATAAAATGAAAGTTATAGAATATTTAATAAATAACAATACCAGGAAATACAATCACAGAAGTTAATTTATCACTCATAAAACAGTGATTAATATAAAGTTCTAAATAAATTTAAGAAGTACTTCGTAACTTCCACCAAATATCTCCTCGTAACTTCCACCAAATATCCCCTCGTAACTTCCACCACAATATATTTGGTGGAAGTTACGAAGTACTTGTTTATTTAGAACTTTATCATGGCCTTCCACGATATCCGGCCAACGCATATTGATTATATTCGTAATTAATATAATTAATTATAATAGGACCGATTGAGAGAGGCGCGTCATCATACTTCTAACGAAAATTGGCAAGTTCAAGTTATGAATAATGCCTAAAACGATGTCTTGAACAGTGTTAAATGAAGCGGAGTTGTCCTCTCGAATATTACCATCAGTACCGTAAGGAGATATTATACAGAAGTTCTCTGCATAAAAGGGCTTAGCCCTCAGGCCGATGAAGAGTCATCGAAAAAAAACTTAAGTTAAATCATTACTTTCCCATCAAAGTTATTCCATCTAATTTTAAAAAAACAGCCACTTGAAAATTTCCACGGTAGAGCGCTACGAAGAGGAAGCTCATGTAACGGTCGTCCATGTCCTTCGGGGGTCCAAACAAACTCAATATCTCCATCGCCACCTGTAAAACAAATCTTTCACGACTGAAGTTGATAAAGAGCGTCAAAACAGAGACGGGAGCCCTTGTTAACCCTTTCATTCAGCACTCTCAGAAGGCTTACAATCCCGCGTCCACTCGTTTCTATGGAGTCGAAGATAAATGAAAACTACCTTCTTCGCCACTCCTAGTTTCTCAAAGGATTGATCAATCCCCTCTTGCGATGCACGTTGCAAGTGGTAAGTTGCCTCTGTTTAGATACTCTGCCACTCACCTATTTTCAGTGCCGTCGGCAATTCACTGCTTTCGCGCCGACTGAGCTTTCATCCCTTTATTCGATAATTGATGGTCTCAGCGGCTACTTAGAGCGTCATCTTCCGCTTCGCTTTTCCCGGCGTGCACCGGGTCGACGTGTTGGCGCCTCTCAACTTCCCCTCTTCAAAACGGAAGATATCTCCTGCCTTTGTTTTCTGCGTCACTCCCTTTACGAGATCATAGTATACGCGAGATTCTTTGAAATTTGATCAAGATCCTAGATAAGTTGGGTTATTTTTGTAACTTACGCCGAGCTTATGTGTAGCTTGGAAGGCAATTGCTACGATGATACGATTCCTGCAGGTATGCTGACCATGTCCCAGCAGGTCAAAAACTGATCATTTTTTGCCGGTGAAATGAACAAGTGGGGATAAGTTTTTCGCATCTCCGAAAGATACTGATGATTCGGTTCTCTCTTTACTTGAAGGAATCTGAACCGTCCTGTTGATGGTATTTTTATCATATTTGAGGATTTATATAAGAGTAAGATGTTATTTCTGGGAACATAAAAACAGATCGGAATAAATTACGGATTTTGGAAAGATTGAACCAACGTTGACGCCTCAGCTTCGGTTTGTTTGAATATTTTAGTCAACCAGGGAAACGAACCGGAACAAACCGAAAAAGCTTTGTAATCGCCGGGGTGAAAACCGAAAACCGTAATTCATCCCGATCTGACTTTATGTTTCCAGGAATAACATTTTACATCCATACATCTACATAAGTACCCTGCAAGTCACCTTTCGGCGTGTGGCAGGGGGTGCAAACACCTTTTATTCAGATCCTTAAATCTAAGCTACTTCGAGTAGCAGCTAACAGGATTGAATGGTTGAAATTTATAATGCATCATTATATCTTTAATATCATGAATTTCATTCTAAAATTTTATGCGATGGAATTTAATCGAAACTGGATTTGTGACGAAAAAATTTCAGGAGGATTTAACATTTTAATGGCCGGATCTATATTGGAATTGCGTCGAAATTCGGTTTTTGTCAAACTGGAACTAAAAATATTACAGTTCAATGCCGATGATAATACTACTGCTATGAAGATGAACCTGCGGATGATTTATTCAGCCAAAACACCGGAAGGTATTTCAGTACCTTTCAATTATTTTTTTCAGTGAGATTTCAGTATTCTAATTAAGGATGGCCATCGATTAAATCAAAGATGGATAATGCGTGCGGTGCATACTCCAAAAGTGGTGCATTACATGATTAAATGCGGCGCTTTGCATCCAGAAGATTTTTAAATAACATTTTTTCAACAATTTACCTACATACACGCAAATAAAATAACTTACGTGACCTACCGTTGACTTCTTGAGATAACTAAAATTTTAAAGCACATTTATTCCTATATGGAGCAATATCACGGTTAGCGACGCATTATGATAATTTATATAGCGCACTTGCAATAGAAATTAAATTATTGACTCATGAACTATGCCATCCTTGGGTTAAATCGAATCTTGAATATTTTATATTTAATGTTCAACAGGAAACCCAGAATAATCTGCAGTGTTATAATCAAAGATATATTCCATCAGGAGCAGAAACGAAATACACCAGAGAAGAAATCTGCATATAGTTTTAGAGTCTTTTTCGATTCTTCGTTGTTTATCTCTATGTTTCTTCTTTCATCACTTCGTTGGCGAGAGTTTACGCCGGAAGGAATCCAATTTTTCAAGCCGAAGAAGAGATCCCCTCGGGTTCTATTCTCTTTGACGCAATAAAATCGCAAATATACATCCGCCAAGAATGTGCGAAACAGGCTTTAAATCTTCTTGAGGGCAAAATTCTTTCTCGAGGCTTTGAATTTTGAGGAAAAGAACATTTTGAAGAATTTTACGCCTGAAGATAAAATTCGTCAAAACATTTACCAGATGCATGCCCTTTTGGATCGCTATGCCCCGAAAAGAAAAACCATAAAATAGGACAAAAGGAAGTGAAATTTATAGCGTGGTCTAGATTCATGGAAATAAAAGAGAAAATAATTTTTGGTCTATTGGTCGAATCAATACGGGTTCCCGTGACTACCCTCACATAAAATACTTCAATAATTTAAAATATGTTCTTTCGATATATCGTAAAAGGCTTTTAAGAGGGAAGATTTTCGATCCTCTCTACGTAACAAGTTCTACATTCTGGAAGACTTTGTAACAGAGATATTATCTAACATGAATGCATATTTGTCAGTATATTTTAAAGTAATATAAAAGTGCCTTCTGAAACAGTAAACAATTACTGAATGCATCGTTGCTGATAAACGTATTCGTAAATGTAAAAGGGAACAAATTTAAGATTATATTTGCGCGCACAATTATTTTCATCTAGTTAAATACAACCACTATATATTTACCATTTAAAAATGAAACATCCATCAACTCGAATTTTATAAACGTACACTGTACTTACAGACAGGACCGGCCATCTAGCAAGGGGGCCCGGGTGCAAAATTTCCATATGGGCCCCTTTTGTACTTCCTCTTTCCACGTGGTATGTGATCATTTATGAGTAACGCATCACATATCACGTGATATATCTGACGAAATAAAAATGTCTATATTTGTGTTGCTTGATTTCAGCACATTCAGGAAATTGCCTTTTTAGAATGGGGACCTTTAAAAGTTGGGGCCCGGATGCTAGGCATACACCGAAGACCCCTCTTTGCCTGACCTACCAAACCTGACGAATTATCACTTCGGCGTCAATCACCTCCGTAGTCAAGTTATATTATTAAAAGTAAAATAAAAATGAAAAAATATTTGCTGTTAATAATGTCAGCGAGGAAAATAACCAATCGTCCAATATCACGTGATCAGCACTGAAATTACTGAGTAATAGATCACCTTCTCGTTTAAGCATACACATATTTTACTACAATCTGTCTGTGTATCAACTCATTCATCATCCATATGTGTACGTACACTCTTCATGTCGCACTTATCATCTCAGCGCGTATCACGCATATCGGAGCCACGATGCAACTGCATGAACACTTGCTTATCTCGTCAATCCAAAATCACAACACCATTCGCATTCAAAATGTCTATCCCCAAAGTACAACGGTTAGCTAAGTGATATTATGATTTCAATCTCATATTTTCTAACTGAATTGCAATTACATTTGTGAGTTATAAACAACTGGAGGCGATATATTTTTTTCAGAATTTTCGCTATGCAAGCCATGACTTTAATACATTGCTCCTGCCATGGAGTGCAGTTTGCAGAAAAATAAGAACGTTGGCTCGCCTTACAACCCTTTTCCCCTAAGATTTTATGGGGCGGCATCGCCCTGAGAGGGGATTTTGAAGTTCAATGGGTAAAATTACTGGTAACTCGAGTGCATGGGTGCGCAAATGTCTCGTACGTGTTCTTAAATACCCTATAATCTGGGGTCCATATTTTACCGGTAAGAGTGACTGTATTTTGCAACCGGTAAGATATATGCCTACTCGGGATCATTTTTATAGTTCTTTATCAATTTGGTATTCAAACAAACTCACGTATTACTTACTATTAGGTCATCTGCAAATATTAAACTGATTTAAGGGCCGCATTTTCAATATTAAACCTTAATCTTGTGCTTAATTACAGTTCAGATGGCAAGACGACCTAGGTAACTTCATTATTTGCAACATTTATTCATATATTTGTTATGTTTATATTTCCTTTATGATTTGCTGTATACCTCTTATATATATTTCCCTTATTTTTGCTCTAAGTAAAGCAGATTCCAAACTTTTGTGACTCATAGCTTTAACGAGTTGCCCTTGTGTAACACAATTATATATATTAGTATATACAAAGCAAATTAGAATATAAATTGCATTTACGCCAACTCTCGGCACCCACACCTATAGATTTAAATTGATAAATTCATCCGTCCAGAGAGCGGAGGACCCATATTGGTTCGTCAGATCAGACTTTCTCCCTTAACTTTACATTGAGTAGATGTAACTTCATCTAACCTTAACCTTGGGTAATTACGGACGCGCGTCTTAACAAACAAAATTCACAGCTATATCCTCTCTTACTCTGTTGTTTGCTGGGTGGGTAGTTATCCTTCTGCTTCAAATTACAATTTGATTGGGGAAAAACAGCCAAATAATTCTTGTTAAAAATTGACATTTTATTCTTCCAGGACATTTTTATTCAATCAAATTGAATTGAAAAGGCTTTAGTTCTCAGAGAATTGTTTGGAAAATTCAAAGAAATAATATGTAATTTTTGCTCCGTATTCTTCATAGATACCACTACTTCCATTACTGGGGTAAATTATGACTACTTCAACCTCTCATTGAAAATGAAGTCATATGTGGGAAGGGTTAACAATAGTGATAAATAATATAAATCATTTATTAATTATAGGCTGGTGAATAAACTCAGTTTATCAAATATACTTGAATCCGATAAGGCGGTTGAGACATGTAAAAATCCTTAATAGGACGCGATGGGGTTTGGAATCGTAAAAGACAAACAAACTAGACAAACTCGATCTAGTCGCCAAAAGTGCTCCCGCAACTACGGAAACAAGAGCTACTCCTGGCGCCCGCGAACACGAAAATTTTCCACTCGCGAAATTGCTAAATTGGGTTATTTATGGACCATTTTTCGCTTTTCACGGTCACGAACCAACGTTTTTCGGGACCCTTTGCTTTAATCGCTTAAAGAAAGGGTATAGGGACATATTTATGACGGTCCGCCGCCAGTCTCGAGCTGCAACCTAGATAACTAACCCATTCCACCACTTCTCCTGCCCCTCGTTCACCCCCCGCAACTCTGAAAAACAATGGAACGAGCTTTGAAAAAGAAGAGAGTAAGCCGAAGTGCCCCAAGGAGCCAATAAAAAAGCACTTACCTCGCCGCCACCTGTTGACCGTCATGGTGATCAAAATTAATGGCCGCTGCCAGTTAATGTCGTGCGAACACAAGTTTCTCCACTAAGTTTGCGTGATGCTGACGGGGTGATACACGAACCTGATCTTAATCGACGTTTATTATTCGAAGGGAAACGATTGTGTCGTGATTTTCCGTATGTAATTAGTGAATGAGACGTAAAAGTAGCGGATTTAGCTCAATGTCTCTGCTTATCTTGATGGCACGTTAAGCCTACCGTCACTGACCTGGGTTTGGTACTTCAGGGATATTTAATTGCATGTGTGTGGGTTCGTGTTTTATGGTTCATTTTTATACAGATTAAAGTCTAAAAATTGTCTTAATAAAGATCTGGAATTATTTCTAAAATTCTGTGTCAAACTCACGATGATTTTAAAGTAGTACATACATACACGTCTAAAAACTTCACGATGAGAATAATTAAAAGCTCGGTTTAACGACCCTTTTTGAATAGGTGCTTTGTATATTGGAGTGAGTTTATTTTCATTGAGGAAAACCTCATCTAGAACACGCGGTAAATTCAAGGTACACCGCGGGTGATATCTGCATCTGAGAACTGTAGATAGGTGCAACTTTGGGCTCTTCTTTTCGTTATAATTCGCTGTGTTGAAGAATAGACTTAACCACTACTTGGGCTGCAGCCTATTTGTGGTCATTAAATTCATAAAAGAGCAAGTGTGACTAAAATTATCTCCCATGCATCATCGGAATCTTAATATAAAATCAGATTGGAAATTGGGCCGAAATTGTTGAATAAATTTAGGTAAGATTCGTTTACAGAATGAGCATTAGGTATTATGCGACCCATCTACTTCCGCCGAAGAGGTCTTTGCAAGGACTGTGAAGCAATGGATGTAGTCAGGAGTCGGAAACAGGCGTAAGTTATTGATGAACTGGTACTTATGGAGCAGAAATAAAGTCTCACGCGTCTAAATGACTGAACAGAATCATAACAACGGTTGGATGGGATTTTATGAGAAGATGTCACCCGTGAAAATGCTTAGCATATGAAATATGAGCTTAATTGCTGGTGACTCAGTCCTTAACGATCAGAGTGGAAAACGAGTCGTCATGGGTCCAGGAACGTCAAGGGAATGGTGGATGATGTATAGCCTAAAAAGGTGTTACAAAGTACTCCAAAAAGAGCTTAGGGTGTATGTCCGCCCTAGTAAAGCTAATTTAACCTTGTTGTAAACAGAAAGAGTTGTAGAAGAACAATTTCTAGACGAAGAAAAGAGCTTATAGGGAATATTTAAAGGAAAATATATCCAAATCTTCACATTTTATCGTCCCTAATGAGTGCAAAAATAGATTTAGATGTATAAGCCTTAATTCCTAACATCCTTAACATGAAACAAGGATCTTTTCGTACTTTATAATAAATAATTAGATGATAACTGAGCAGAAAAAGTAGGTTCAATATCAGATGACAGGGTGTGCGACAGTTTTTAAATGCGAAACCAAGAAACAATAGTTAAGATGTAAAATATAAGAAGTAGAAAGGTTGACCATGCGTTTTTCTGGTATCGACCACGCTCAGGTATTACCGTTAAATTTCATTAAAAACTACGATTTCAAACATTAAGAATCGTTAACCATATCCGCTCATCTTTAAAGAATTAGTCGTAACTTATAAGAAGTTTTTAATGTACGGGGCACGAATCCTTTGGCATAGCGTCATTTTGAAACTAACTGTACAAACTCGGGAGACGTATCGAAAATTTTACTCTTGCACGATTAAAAATTGGTTCGGGATACATCGCTGTTGACCAAAACCGTCTTTATTAAAGGCGCAATAAGATATAAATGGAAACTGATTAATTCGTTTGAGCTCATGTTCACAACATTTCCTATCAAGTATACCATGTAAAAATGCACTATGTAGTACATACGTGGTACTTCGACTTACGAACATTATTCGTTCCAATTCGACGCTCGTAACTCGAAAAGTTTGTATCTCGAGATCCAGTTTCACCCATTATATCTTTTCAGTTTTTTCGGTTCGTATCTAGAAATTAGGTTCGTATGTATAGGTTATAATAAGGTAAAAAAGTACGTTCGTAGTAAAATTCGTATTTAGAGTGGTTCCTAAGTCTAGGTATCCTTGCACTCATTTAAGATGTCACATGAACACGCTACGTATCATTTTTCATCTATAATAGTTGGAAAAAACTTACTTTAATGAAATGAGTAGTTTATGGATAAAATAATTATCAATATTCACCAGAACATATGTAATTAAATTAAGTTGATGGCGAACGAACTACTTAAATACATACAGGAGTCATGCTTAATTACTTATTTTCGTCATAAACAGCATTTGTAACCTCATAAAATAATTCTCGGTAAAAAGGAAATATGCAACCATCGCAAAACGTAAACTGCTCATTCTGATGGGTCAAAGACATCAGTATATGAGTCTGTGTGGTGGGACTCGGGAGGAGGGATATTTTATCCCTCAGCACATTCAGCTGACGTTTCAGCAATTCCTGTTAAATTGTTTGCCTCGATGGAAATAAATCTTCAGCGAGCTTCACTGCTATTTATCATAAGCAAATTAGCAAACGAAATGTTGGCGAATGATTAGATTTCCTAGATTAGAATAAACATATTTTTCGCATCTTGGTGGGACTTGGATGTCTTGAAAAACTGAAAAGATGGAGAGTGGGACTTGAGACCACGAAGGTTGGGAAACGCAGATGATGTGATGATTCCCTTTGTTTCAGTGTCCAGAAATGCTTCAACACTCCTGTGCCGATGCGCCGATAAGCGTGGCTTAACTCGATGATCAATCTGAAAAGACTGATACGATGCTTCGATTGCGCGTTTGAAGCAAACCCGAGGTCGTGTATCGAGACCATAAAACCGTCAGGAACTTGATAAATCATGTAATAAAGGAATCTGAAAGACGCGATTTTCCACCCAACATTTTATTAGTTATGAAAAGCACCCAGACTCATCAACAAACATGGGAATTTTCGAAATTTCGAAAGTAATACCGTCAAAAGCAACGTANCTTGTTATGCGACGTAAAAATCTAGCGTCGACTTGCATTCGGTGTACATGAAAAATTCGGGATTTTCTGATTACAAATTAAGGGATCGATTTTTAACTGAGATCGAATATTATTTGAGTGAAATGATAAGCTAATATTAGGTGTTACATAGGAGGTAAAGATAAAGGATGAGTTCTCTTCCGCGGTGACACTTTACATCGGATTCCCTCGAAATATTTCGGGAATCTGAATTTTTAATGGCATAGCTATCTATCAAGAAAGTTATTATTTTATTCGCGCAAAGAAGGAAAACCATGTCATAATCTATGCAGAGCTTCTAGAGGAGTTTTTATAATAAATACAAAATAAGTTAGAGTGCTGCAAAATACTCATGGCTTAGAGTAAAGAATATTAGTAATGATAATAATAATAATAGTTAATTCAACCATTCTTCTCTTGATCAAATCCGGAAAATTCGTATATTTCATTTCTCGTGTTTGATACATAATGAAATATTCTAATCCATCTCTTTATCGCAATGGCTGGAAAGTAATTAAGTTCAGTAAACTTCGATTTTTATTCCTGAATTTTCATATTCCTTAAAAGTTTGCGGCCTTTGAATTTTAACCCTTGATTCCAGGGATTTAAAGAATTAAACTGGCTGGAGTTATGCCTCTGATGCGTGGAAAAATCGATAACTAGTCTGAAATGGAGTTCTTATTCATCGCCTCTGCTACTCCGACAGATCACAACAACAACTAGTGAAAAAGTGAAGGAAGTGGAGAGTTTAAACGAAAAAGTGCGACTGTTATCGATAAAAAGTCAGGAATACTAGCTTTCAAAATAGAAATAATTTAACTAATTATTGCCTAATTTTCTGCACGATATTCATTAGCGGTCCTTTAGGCTGTCTAAACATAGCAGTATTGTTAAAAGTACATCGACAGCTAAGGTGATTTAGCACATGGGAGTTCCAACCGAGAATCGAACCCGGGATCGCCTCCACCAGAGGCGAACCCGCTACCCACTTGGCTATCTGATGGCCCGACTGTCTAAACATAGCAGTTTATTCATAAATACATTTTTCAAAATGTCCTCTCATAAGTACCTCAAAAAGGCTGTTACTTAAGTGTTTTGCATATTAATTATTTACGAACGACCAGGCGGATGACTAACGATAAAAAGACTTCATAAGCCTTCAACTATTTTGGAGAGTAGATGTAAATATTGTCGAAAACCACTTTCTTACTATTGACGAAGACCAATTAACTATCTATAGGTAATAGAAAAACATTGGCTAAGAATTTCAGAGCTATTATTTAGCCCTGGATTTATAATATACACAAAAATCAATTATGGTCATTTGAAGAAGAGATAAAAAGATACCGTAAAACCCGCGTTTAAGACGTTGCAAGGTTTTTGGAAGTATTCTTGACCTATCACAATAAATACCATGGAAAATCCATATCCTTGTATGAGATGTACCCTGCTTTTTTACCTTTTTCTTGTGAAAAAATGTGTCTTATGTGTGGGTATTTATGGTACATCTAATTTTCGCTTCAAAGGCAAAAGAAATGTTTCCCTTTAAGGGATCTTTTCAGATGTTTGCCTGCTACGACTAAGACTGGCCTTTCAAAATGATGAAAGATTATCACAGGTAACCTCTTATACACTCACTCTCCTTATGCATACTAATTAGTTTAATGCCTAGGTTAGAAATATCTAACTTGGGCAACACCTCTTGATTTTGGAATTAACTTTAAATTTTCTATTAACTATTTTCTCTTAAAATTATCTGTAAATATATTTATCGAAAAGGCCTACCAAAAATGGAAAAATAAAATCCGAAAATGGAATAAAGGTCTGAGAATTATAACAAACTCTCAAGATATCATGTATCAATTCTGATTCAGTGAATTCAGGTTCATGAAAACTTGACGAGTGAACCTTAAATTTCCTTAAATGAAATTTCCTAGCGCCTATATACATTCAATCAGATGATGTTGAAATCGCCGCTTACATTGATTACACCGATAAGCTGAAATTTAGAGTAAAAATATCACTGAAATTGCACGAAATTCGATGTAAGTTCTTTAATAGTAAACCTAATAGATTTGAAATTGGAAGATATGCAAGTTCATCGGAATTTAACTGTAACACTTAAGGAAAAAAAGTTGGTTGGAGCTAAAAAGTACCGCATATACCCAAATAATAGTAGATTTTTTCATTCAATTTTTAAGGCTGAAATATAGAGGTTAACTTAAATGTATATATTAAATTTTCAGGGACGAAATTTATGTCTAAACTGGATCGAGATTTAATAGATTTAATTTCATTAGAGGAAAGAAAATAAGGAAGTACAAACACGTTCATTAAGACCAGAGAAGGCGTGCTGCTGCAATGATAAAACCTCTGATAATCTATATCTACATAAATACCCTGCAAGCCGCCTTTCGGCGTGTGAGAGGGGGTGTAAACACCAAGCGTTCGAGTTACCTCTTTAGATTATGGTTGTTGCGTATCGCTCGCGGAAAGAATGAGTTCTAATTATACTTGTCCTCGCATCTATTTCTCTTATTTTATGCTCATTGTCGGATTGGCCGAAGTTGCAGGGGGGTGGCATAATACCATTGCGTCTTCCGCAAATGTATACTTTCTCTGAATTTATTTAGTAAATTTAGCCTAGCTTCTAATTTCCTTTCTTTCAAGTTTCCAACCTGCGTCTGAGAGCATTTGCGTAACGCTTGCTTTTCTATCGTAGCACTTTTTAACAAATTGTATCGCCTGCACTTTCTCGAATTCGTAAACATTCGTTTCATCCGCTGGATCCCATATACTCACCGCATATTCCAGATAGGGCCTAACTAAGATGAAATAACAACGCTCTCTAACATTTCCTCGCATCTACCTACAATGCGCTTTATAAAACCGAGCTTTTTAGTTGCTTCAGCGCATATTTTTTAATGTGTGTTCTCCAGTTTAAGTTATTTCTAAGGGTGATGCCGGGATATTCAGCTGAGTGGGATACATTTATATTTATTCCACTAATTTTGTAAGGGTAGATAGATATAATAATAATAGCAGCAACGTGCGGCAATACGTTACAGATCTGTGTAAATAAATCCTTTCATGAGGGTTTCAAGCTTTCTCTGGATTACTCAACAGAAAAGTTTAGGCCAAGGGAGTATAGGCCAAGCTGCACATGTAAAAATATGCTATACTTGTTATGCGACGTAAAAATCTAGCGTCGACTTGCATTCGGTGTACATGAAAAATTCGGGATTTTCTGATTACAAATTAAGGGATCGATTTTTAACTGAGATCGAATATTATTTGAGTGAAATGATAAGCTAATATTAGGTGTTACATAGGAGGTAAAGATAAAAAAATGTCAATGATAAAATAAAAATTATTAAAGTTATTATTTAAAATTTTACGACTACTGTAATATTATCCATGCGGATTCATATCCTTTCTCTTCTCATAACGCAATTTTCTTTCGAAAAGATCAAAGGATAACATAACGGACTTCATTTCGTTGCCAATGACATACGAGAATGCTCTTACTAGTGCTTTTTTCATACAATAATGCAACGCATGGAGATGCTTCCGTTCGCATCCGTGGATCGCTAAACGTATGCAAGCTTTGGGAAGCATTCGTTCAAGCGACATCCTGCGATACTTGCTCATTTTAGCCCTGACCCTTTATCGATTATGCTTGTTCCCTTGTTTGCAAAGCTTCTCGATCCCATTAATCATAGAAAGCAGTAGATAAGTTGGACCTCAACGGTTCCATTTAAAGTGCTTATGAGCAAAGGGTTGAGTGATTTACAAACACCAAAATTGCACAGGATCGACTATCTTCGATCTTCGATAACGTTCTTTTCGTGCGTATGCTGTCCATTCCACGAGAGGATGCGATAAGAAGAAATTTAAAAGAAATCCGGGAAGAAAATTAATATCACCAAGCGAATCTTTCGTTATCATTTTAATTTCGTTAGTCCCGATAACTTATTATATCTTTCAGGATATAATAAGTTCTTGCAAGTACTTATCGGGCGATTTGATATTAATTTCCTCCTAAGAGAAGTTATTAATAATCTTAAATTAGAAAATATTACCATATCTGGAAAATAAACATTTGAATAAGCGGTTAATTTGGATAAAATATTTCATACTTTAACTTACTTAACGCGTTTTGTCGACGAAAAATTTCTCCATAATCTACGCTCATTAGGTACTATGATAGGAATCAGCATTTTAAACTACATGACTTACAGTGAGATTTTGAATAACATTTCCACTACTCTGCTCTGAAATGAGGCATTCACACGAATAAATTCTCTTCGGCTGATGATGGCACTTAAATTGTCTAGAGTATTACAAAATCTACATTTCGAGACGCGGAAAATTTAAGAGAGAGGTAGCCGGATATCGAAAAAATAGGATGTGAAGCAATACTGAGGTTAATGCCAGAATGTGAAATCAATGTATGGATACATATGGATATAAAGATTAACTTAATATAAAGAAAACTGAGGAAGTGCAAAGGAATGCTTCTAGGTATGCATTAGGTAGACGAACTTGAGAAGATAGTGAAACGAAAACGTTAGAAATTCTCAGTTTGGAATCGTTGGAAAAAAAGGGAAAGAGCAATACGCTAATGGGAAATTTTCAAGCAGAAAACAGCGGTGATGAATCGAGGGAGTTGAAAAACTGAAAGGAGAAAAACCGAGTTATACCGCGCCCGAGGATCATAAATAAAAGTTAAAATTAAGGAAACAAAGGACTGATGCAGCTCTCTGAAATGCTCGTTTCATAATAGTGAGGTAAAAGAATGGAATATTTTCTCTGAAGAGGTATCTAAGCCCTTAACGAAAACAAATAAGAGTTTAGAGAATAATAAGGTCTTTATTAAAGGCGAGATTGAGACTGAAAAGTCTCTTCTTCCATCTAACCTTGAGAGAACGATGTAGGAGGTTATTATTAACGTGTGAATGTACCTATATTCTTTTATTTTTATTATTTCCCAATGCCTCTACAATTTATTTGCGGGACAATTACGGTGGTAGACGTAAACAGTAACATCGGATGAACACACGCAACCATTCCATAGCCAGAAAAATCCCATTAGCCGGGACTAGAACCCGGGACCTTGGGGTTAAAAGTGTAAATAATATGAACATTAGTAAAAACAATAATACTAATAATCTGTAGTGCTGAGAATATACGAGTCGGATCGCTTGCTGACTCCGGAGAGGAATAAAACAGCTAAGTTGACGCAATCATGTATTCACGAATCACAGTAATTTTGGTTCCTTTATTTGAAAAATATGGGATGCCTGAGCTTAAATCCTTTTTGGAAAATGGAAAATTTTTAACACTAATACTGAATCGAACTGAAAAGTAAATTAACCGTTCATTAAAAGACCTTATGATTATGGTTTCCGAAATTCGTTTAGACTTAGACTGTAATCAGAAAGAGATGAAATTCGAAACTAATCTCCTTTGTTCACCGTTTTTTATTTTCTTTCGGCTGAGTTGCGTTAGTGTTTTTTCCGTTGAAAAGAGACCTAGATGAAAGTCCTTACAATACGCTATCAAAATTTCCATGAATAAATTTGTTTCCTCTTCGATAAAAAATTCCATATATTCTCTCAAGTTCTCTGAGTAATGGCAGACTAACGGTGGCGCTACGGACTTGGTATCTTCACATTAATTTTTTTGAGTAAAAACGTGCTAAAAAGTATTTCCCATATGCATGCAGTCACTTCGAGACCCTTTGTTTGGGTGATCTTGCTTGCATTTAACGAAGCGCTGAAGAGCTTACCGTACTCCTATGAAATCCGGGTGCTGTGCAACGATTTTGCTTGTAGCGAGATACTCCTTTGGGATAAAATTACAAATTCAGTTACACTTTTAAAATAGAACTTCAACTCTCTTCTGCTTTCCATCTTTCTATCGGCAAGTATTACATCGAAGACGCGTTGGAAATCTTTGAATGGGCTTCTTCTTCATTCAAGAAATGGAAGGGTTTCTTTGAAATTCTCAACTTGTTTACGAGCATCTATCGTTGCAGCGTGAGATATCAAACATTCAGGCTTGCAATATTTTTCCTCCGCATCTTGGCTGAATCTAGAATTTTTTTCGAGGACTGTTTCTTATTATAGTCTCAAAAAAATTGGTCGTTACGGGGTGCTGCACCCGAAGAAAGTGCTTTCTGATGGCATTTATATCCGGCTTGGGGTTTAAGGAGGAGGAAGCTGGTCATGTGGTGTATTTCATGCATGACTACTATAAGCCTTTGTTTCCTCTGTGCTCTGCAAAGATATTCGTTTTTACGTATCCATAAAACACTCGCTTGAAACGAGGTAAAGTGTAACGCAAATAGTGTGATATTTACCAGATTAAATCAGAAAATGAACGATATTGATGTTTCAATGTTTCACTTTTGATATTTTCAAATACGAAATTATTAAAAATTTTTTAGCCGTTCAAATTTATAAAAAAAGTAAGCCAAAATCGAAATCGAACTTTGATCATCGGTTTAAAACCACAATTTATATATTTCATGATTTATTTTAAAAATTTATTTGATAATTTATTGCATCTAGATTAAGTTATGGTTAGATGACGTACTTCGGCATAAATAAAGAGTACAGTTTACCCATGTAAAGGTTTTGAGTTACTCGATAATAATGAGTTATTTCTCTCTTACTTTAAAAAAGTATAACATTTACAAGTAAACTATGAAATGAAAAGATAAGAAAATCTTTATAAACAAAAAAGTTGATATCAACTGTTTATATATGAGATCTATAAAGGAATGGTTATTTCAGCAAATCACTGCTATCGTTCCCGTATCATTTCCTGCTTTCCCTCTTTCTATCGTCATTACCATCCGGGCAATACAATGGCCTAAAAAATCCGGAATGATAAACCATAAGATAAAGATGATATATTGCATGCTGACTACCTCCTGCTGCGCTCTTCTTTTTGAGTACTACCAAGCCTAAGAGGAAAACAAAGGGAAAACGTGGTGCAAGAATACGTGAAGAATTGAAATGTTTTCCACCGAAAATAAAACGACTCAAAAACAGGAATTTTTAAGAGTAAGAGAATCGGATTAAATTCTTACTCGTATTTCTATACTTGGCTTATCCAATTTCAGAGAACACAACAGTTTTAAAGTAGCGCTTGAAAGAATAGTCACAAGATATCTTCTAGCACTTCATCTTTTCCTCTTCTAGGAAATACTAGAACAAAAAATAGATATTTATACCAATAAAACATTTCATCAAAAACAGCACAAAAAGTAGCTAAATTCGAAAAAGCATCACGTTTCCATCAACGCAAATGGAAAACATTATGAAATATTTTGCCTATAAACTGTATGCCGTCTTATTTGGGAATCTAGGCTGCCGAAATTGTCATTACACAATCTGCATTCATTTACCTCTCTGAAAATTCATCAAACTGTAGTCAACCATTAGCCATAAACGGATGTAGAAGCACAATACACACTCCAAAAAAGAAACAAGGGAATCAATCGAATAGCAATAAACCAAAATGAAACACGTTAAGGGCCGGAATATAATGTATACGTAAAATGGACTTTAACTGATGTTCACTTTTGGGCCTTATATTATAATGGTTTTTTATTGTTCAAGTGAAGATTTTATTTAATCTCCTATATATATGATGGATTAGGATGGATATTAAATATAAAATTCATTTTAACTGTTACAAATCATTATAATTAAGGGCCTTAAAGTGAACATTAAGTTAAAGTCCATTTTAAGTGCACAATAAAGGCCTAAAAGCAGTTTTATAAATTACATTCATGAGCATGAAGAAGGACCGAGGAAGATAAGTATTGTAAATATGGAGGACAATAGCTCAAAGATCTGAGAGATGCATAATCGAGGTTACTCATTTTCAGTTTTGGTTTCTATTTCAGAGATCCATAAAAAATTTATGAAGCATTCATTCATGAAAAAAGGTTACGGTGACTTACGACGTAAAGGCGTGTACCTGAAAAATTTCCAAGGAGAAACGGGCATGAAATATGTCTGACGAGACCGGAAATTGATCCTGGATCTCCCAATTGCTGCTTGGTTGCTTAATCCTCTGAGCTTTACGGCCAGAACATTGGGCCGTAAGACTTGATCAAATGCCTTTGCTGGGTAGCTTGATGTATTGAGCAGCCAACCGGAAATTAGGAGAACTGGGTTCAAGTCCCGGTTCCTTATATCCGTTTCTCCATGGGGAAGCTTTCTCAAATAAACTTTACCTCTCCCGCAATTGAATTTTATAGGCTCCCGGATAGCCAAGGGGATAGCGCGTTCGACTTTGGTGAAAGCGGTCCCGGGTTCCATTCCCGGTGAGGGCCCACGTGCGACATGACCTTAGTTGTCGAAGCACTTTTAACAAAACTAAACTTATAATTACACGCCAAAGAAAATTAAGTTATTAAAGGAAAATCAATTCGTCGAATTCAAGAGAATAATGCATACATTTTAGGAAAACAATTAAAAGTGACCGCTATATGAATTAGTCTACGTGGTTTATTCATATTTTAGGAGATTTAAAAAATTGAAGCTATTAGTTTAAAAGAAATGTTATTTTAATCTCTAGGGTAGTTCCCAAATCTCTACTTAGAAGCGTTTAATTTATCAGTAATAACTGACAAAATTATCGAATGGCTCTTCATAAGTTAAAGCTAATCAACAGTTGTCATCGTTATTTTAGGGATTTAGGATTTAAAACTGTAACGCTAGTCCTTAACTTAAGGAAGGATTTTTTCTGGCTTTCTATGACTTTGAATGACTTATAATAGGCACATAATTTCTGATGGTGTTTCATTATCCTTAAGGTACTGAAATTTTTCCACGCTGAATTACCCGAGTTTTCGCGGAGAAGAAATCCAAGGACTGATTCACTGGCAGATGAAACAGTAGGACCCTGGTTGTTTACCTCGAGAGCTATTTTATCGAACGTGATAGACTACCACTTATTGTCCCTCTTAGGGTTACTATACGCACTTATCGATAACACCCCTTTCGTGGAATGCACGATCGATATTGAAGCTATACGTGACAGGGTTACTCTATGAACGATTTGAAGGGTACGATATTGAAGCTATACGTGACAGGGTTACTCTATGAACGATTTGAAGGGTTGTGATGAGCTTTGTTAATTCACTTCCTCCGCAAGAAATGTAGAAAGAAAAATTATCGCTTTCTCGGAAGATACGTTATCCTATCTTATAGAATGTTTACATTTCCATACATATTTGGTGTTATCATTTTATTTAGATTGTTCCTAATATTAACATGGAAATTTTTGATCGTGAATTACTGTTTACTTTCACACAATGAGTCGCAACCGAAAAAATGCATTTAATTAGGAACAGAATGACTTTGGTGGGATCTACTTAAAAACGTTAATATTTTAACTCACGATATTTGATGCAAGAGATATATTCTCTGAATAACTTAAGGTTCAAATCTTTCAAGTAATTCTGAAACTTCCAACAAAACCCCTCAATAATCAGATTAGTAAAACTAATATAATATTTCGTAAGAGATTATGGAACGATGCTCATGAGAGAAATTTAACGATAATTTTTACTCCTAATAAAAACTCTAATCTTTCTAATTCAAAGTTGTTATTTCGATCTAGTTCGAAAAAAAGGCGAGCTTGAGCTTCAAATGTTAAAGCAGCTAAAGGTTTGAAAAAAAATAGTTTTTGATTCTAAGCCTCATTATTCCCATCACTTATGGAGTAGTTAGTCGATCACGGAAATGGTAGTGCTGATATGAAGATAAGTTAAGGTTTTGGGACGAATATTCACGGCCGGACGTTCTTCCTGTCGTCAAAATACCTCGGAGAAATTCGTTATCCCATCGGGATCTAACCTGGCACCACTCTCACCATAGGCAACTTGGCTAATCGGGAACCCAAATCGGGGAAATGAAAACATGAAATAAAGAGATAAATCATACTCATCGATAGTTTTTATTGGAAATTGCAAATTTGATTTTACTTTCAATGCGCTTAAATATAAAGTGAAACCGAATAAGTAACAAGAAGAAAAAATGTTACCAGGTTAGGGACGTATTTTTTTGTATAGAAAAGTTATGAATGTTAGTTAGAGAAGAATATCCAACCAGGAATTTATTTTGCATACACCATTCTAAATATACAGCCTCACAATCAGTTTCCCGGGGAAGATAGAAACGAAAGAAGAAAAACACAACTCTCCCGATCGCAAACAGACCGAGAGAAATGTTGAGATATTAGAAAAAGTACATTTCCTGCAAGCGTAATACTCCGACCGAATGATTGAAAATGTCGTAAAATAAGATCGATCTTCCTGGAGCCGAGTGATCCCTTAGTATTTTGGTCTAAATGATATTTTTCCGAAAACATCGCTCCGTCAGGGTCATATATAAGACACCGGCGCAGCATTCCAAAGAAAATTTTATTCCCAAAGTTGTTTGGTTTGGACGAAGGGGATGCGCCGACACTCGCAGAATTTTTGAGAAGAGAAAAACCGAATACGACCAAAACGTATAGGTAACAGAGAATGATATCAAGATTAGATTTCAAAGCCTCCAGATCACTTTCGAAACAATCTTCCATTTCACGTAAGAAATTGGTTCGATTCGTAATTTTCTTATTAGATACTTGAGTGTATGTTAGAGCAATTTTTATATTAAAACAAAATCATAAAACCCTCGATACCTTTAACATAAATTATCTGGAAAGCCGAAACTTCGCGCCGAAAAGGCCGAAACGTCGCGCGTCGGCCTTAATTAGAGCAATAGTTAATTGGAGAAAATTAAGGCGCTTTTGTTCTTATTCTTTTAAGACATGTAAATAAGGTATTACCATAAACCGCTCATCCTCGAGAAGCTTTTAGATTCTCCCATGACTACAGCCTTATTAAAAAGGGTTCCAACTGGGAGCCTAGCTATAAGCAATTAAGTACGTGTAAGTTTTAACTTTCGATCGATTATTTTTTTCTGAAAAAGTGCGACTTCCCAATGACCAAATTCCCAAAAAGTGTGACTTCTTTCAGTTTACGAATATTATTCCATTTCCCATTAACTTAACGCAATCATCGGTCCCTCCATACTAACACAATAATTTTTACATGCAGATATTTCCATGTGGTTGCCTATGTTCGCCTAAAACTCGAGAACTAGAACTTGCAGACCTTTAAACTTTGAGGATTACCTATTGAATCTCTCTGCTCTGAAGAAAATAGAATATTTTATATCCTCCACACCTAGGTTGGACCACAAAAGATACTCTACTGTTATTTTGACATTGGAAATTCTACTGTCATTTTGACGACACCTGCAACTAGTTTTACGAGTAACGTGAGGGAAAAGTCTCCAAAATTATAAAATACAATAGGCAAATTTTCATACTTCAACTTAGATCTTTGCGAGGATTGAACTGTAACCAATAACAATACTTACATAATCTAAGGAGCATATAGAAAAAATTTAGGGGCAATAATTATTAAATAAGAGCATAATTAAGAAAGAGAAGATAAAAATATGGAACTACGTAAAGTATGTTACATAACCTCGCAGTTTCCAACAAGATTGAATTTGGTAGATAAAATCCCTTGTGGTCTATCATCATCAGACTCGGAGAAGTAAATAATTCCAATGTATGAGATTGAAGTACTTGAGAAATAAAGAGAGGATGATATCTATGTCTTTGTAAGTCCTGCAAGCCGCCTTCCAGCGTGTGGCAGGGGGTGAATGCAACATGACTCTATTCCCTAATCGATTACTTTCGCGTATGTAACATGATAAACGCATTGTATCGGCTACATAATCTGTGAACGTCCTTTCCCTGAACTGTTTAGTAAATGTATCCTTTGTTTAAATCTACTATCGTCTAAAAATTCTCATCCTGCGTCCTGAAGCTTTTGAGTAACTCTCACTGATTCATCGTAGCAATTCTTCACAAAATGATTCGCCTTTCGCTGCACCTTTTCTAATTCCCGAATACAACACTTGTCGGCAGGATCCCTCATGCTACACGCATACTCAAGGTGGGGCTTAACTAACCCAAAGTAACATCGCTCGCGAACTTTTTCTTCGCTCCGACCGAAGTGGAGAGTATAAATCAGCAAACCAGCAATTTATCCGACTCAACGCAAGTATATCTACGAAATACACGAAGAGTTGCTGATCGGGTAATTTGTTCACGCGGGGTGTCTGATTTACAATCTTTTCCTGAGAAAGAAATGTAACCTACGGATAAGGGTCGTGTTTGGATATGGAAATCTGTATCCGGGAAGATCTCTACCGCTAAACTCATAAACTCAACTTCATTGACACATAATTGACGGAAGTTCTGATTATATCCGTTTCCCTTGTCAGAGAAATTACCGAATTTCCTCGTGCGGTGAATGTCATTCTCGGCTTTGTTCTACGCGCACCAAATAAACATCTCCAAGTAATCTGTATTGCAAAGAACGCTTTGTGAAAGGCCGTGTGAGCGTGACAAAGTGTCCGATATAGAGATGAGAAGGGGGCAAGGACATGAGGAAAATATAAGGATTTTTTCGGGAATCCAATTTGGGGGTGGAATGGAAGAAGACGAAGAGGCGCCAAGGGGAAAAGGCGAGCGATATTGGAAACATAACGAGAGAGCGAGAGAATAATATCTGAATGTGAGAGAGGATGAGCAGGTTCGTAAAGGGGGAAAGCGTTAGATAAAAGGGTTTTGGGACAGCTGTACCCAGTCCTTTCCGAATCCTCCCTTTGGTTGGATATTGCTGAAATTCTCTTTTATTGTCGCTTGCAGACATCTGTTTTTATACGAGACGACGATTTTATTGGAAAGAATGATTCAACCGGTTGATTCGGGACCTATTCCAAATTTGACCTGGTTGTCGATTCGGACTGAATTTAGATGTCTTTCAACTTCGTATGAATGACTATTCATGAAGAATATTTATACCAGGAGCTTCATTATTAATTAAAGTGATGATATGAGTATAGCGTGTGTCGATTACGGAGAGCGTATTTAGAGGCTTTCCTAAGCGTGGGGCAATTTAGGACAATATCCATTTGTATGTACGATAAAATCACAACCATGCTAAAGGTAGTTAGTGGTTAGTACAACGCTGTAACTCTTCGTCTTTGATCGCTAACATTTTACTTTTTTTCGCGATAAATACGATTTTTATAGAGTAATTTTTATTAATGTACGTACGTGCTGCATAAATTTCGGTAGTGTAGGGGTTTGCGTGTTACACTAGCGATTCTGCTTGCTAGTGCTTGCCATCAACTCTCCTTGAGGTCCAAGCTTTGAATACAGACTTAGACGTGGATCTTTGTATTTATTCGTCGCCATTGTCTTATTAATTGCCCGTTTCCGTTGACGGGATCTTTGCAAATGAATAGATAATCGAACAAATACATTGCTAAGGTTTAAGTAAGTAACAAGGGATACGTTTAAATTTTTAGTTTGAGCATTTCACTGTAGATAAATCGCTAATCGTAAGGGATCAACATCTGGGTCCACCACTGCAATTGATTTGCTGAGCGTAAATAAATCAAATAGGGTTAAAAAGGAATAAGATGAAGCTAGAAAATGATTTCTCTCAATGTATTATTTACCTGACATCTGCGTCTATATTAATATCCTACAAGCCGTCTTTCGGCGTGTGTCAGGACACCTTACCGCTTAAGTTCCTCTATCTGTGGATATAGCATTTACAACTTTCGTTTGACGATTATTCATGCGTATCCAAGGATATCCACATAACGTTGATCATACTACTAAATAATACTACCAGATGAGTCAATGAAAAGAGTCAATGCGAAACTCTCGAAACTCTACGCTCACAGGTTCGAAAACTGGTAACAATATGATTTTACGTGCCCGTTTCTGCCAGTGATTTTCCCTAAGTATTTCAAACTGTTCATATTTTATCTTATGCAGTAAATTATTATGAATTTCATTTATATAGCATAAAATAAAAACGCTTAAGCAACTGAATAATACTTTAGATATCGATAATTCCTTCAGCATACTCTGATTGATATACCTGACGACAAAACAATATTTGCTAGGACATGAAAATGAGAGGTCTATGATAATGATTTCTACTGTGACATAGGTTTTGGGTGGAGTAAGACTAAATGAAGTAGAGCTCTCCCTTAATGGATTAGCAATTAAATCTCCTTGTACAATGATTTTAGTTTTGATAGTGCTATCAATCCGGATAAAAGTTTACATTTAAGAAGTACAGAAGAATTCGATTAGCTTTTCAAAAAATTTGTCTTCCATTATACAATCTGATAAGGCAATAGATGAATGACCTTGACGAATTATCAAATTATAATCGGAGTTAAGAAATACAGAAATTCCAACTCCTTCCATCTTTCAACACTACAATGAACAGTGATCCAAATCTACTTTTGAGGAAAGTAACCAACGTTAAAACGAAATCGGAAAAATGCTTTCATGACGTTGTTAGATTCTGGTTCAATTATTTCTGCTGAGTGAATTATAATAATGGCAATCATCTTTATGGATAACTAAAAGAACTGCTTCTTTATTCTCAACGGTAAAGATAAAAGAAATAGATAGAATAGAAGAACCCTGACTGGGAAATAAAAACGAAGAACTGAAACAGATGACATAGACTAAGAAATGAAAAAAGAAGTAGAGATAAAATAAAGAAATTAATCACAACAATTAAAAGCCAAAGTAATTATTAATAAGTAATTAGCTTAGATACGATTTCCAATATTTGTGCAGAGTGCAAAGTTTCATTAGCCCTGTAAAAGACGTAAAGATCCCATCCATCATCATTCCATCATTGCTTTATTCAAAGGCTAAATAGTAAATATCTCCTGTCTCCGATATATTTACGCTATTCAGGTTGATTACTTGGTTAATTTAATATTTATTTTGATATGTATGGGGTATCCGGAACTCTTTCCGATAGATATTAGACAATCGCGATTCTTGCTTGCGAATAAATAGCTATAATATAAACTTTGAGGAAGATAAAATGCGTTATTTACTCCTCATTCATTTTAGTGTTGGAAAAATGCTGTTATCGATATCTATGTAATGTTTACAGATAAATATTCTGCTATATATGTATAAATACTTGGCTTATTTATATGAAAACATGATAATAGGGGCTCCCAGAAAGCTAAGTGTGCAGCGCGTTCGGTTTTGGTGAAAGCGGTCCCGGGTTCCATTCCCAGTGGGATACCGTACGTGCGAAATGCAATACTGCTGCTACTACTAATCCATGATAATATACGTGACAGTTAAAGGAAAATTTGTTATACATCGTTTATTAATTAATTTCAGTCAAAGTACTTCACTATACCATTCCAAAATAATCGAGGAGAAATTTAAGTATGAAATACGTATCACTTAAAGCTACGCAACCAATTGGATTTCACCGAAATATCGCCTATATAAGCGCGAAATTAAGCTGGTCTTTCTCATTAACGATGATATAGCATGAAAAATTATAATTAACATTTAAGTTGATATTAAAGATAATTACCACTTTAAGATTATAGGTGCAGAAAAAAAATATGAATTTCTTCAAAAATGTTACACACACATGAATTCGTACAGATGCAGATGCAAATTCCGACTTTTTAAAAAGATTGTTCAAAAACCATTAGGTATAGGTTATTTGTATTCCTAAAATAATTAACACTTCTAAATGTTCAGATGCAAATTCCGACTTTTTAAAAAGATTGTTCAAAAACCATTAGGTGTAGGTTATTTGCATTCCTAAAATAATTAACACTTCTAAATGTTCACAATATTTACATATGAACTAAATGAACATAATGTGCATATAATAGGGATGATAAACTTTCGTAGAAATTTTGTGAAAGCTCGAAAGAAAGCTTACAAAAATAGTGAATTCTATATCAATAAAAAAATTTCGGCTGTCACTAAAAAACAAGTCTGCGTCATTTATGGAAATCTAGGCCAAAATTTTGAGAACCAAATTATTTTTAAGTGACTCTTTATATCTCAGTATAAACTTTAGGAATTAAAACCATGAGAGGCTGTCAATCAAAATAGTAATCAAGAAAATTTAGACTAGAGAATCAACAAAATTAATTTTCTCACTTAACCGGACAATGATATTGGCAGTGTAGATTACTATAGGAATAAAAGCACAGGAAAGTATGACCAAAACGATTCGTAAGAATTAGCGTAATCATAAGATAAAAAGTATTATAGACCCATCAGCACTGAAGAATAAAAATTAAGATGAAATAAACATTTTATATGTGTGTATATTTAACAAGAATAAGTATCTACCTCTTTGGCTTCTCTACTATGAAACGCATGCCTTAGTTGATTCTACAAGCATTTAAATTTTCAAAATGAATTTTCAAACATGAAATGTCTATAAATATAATTTTTTTCTCTCTAGAGAAAATATTTCTTTAGAGTGGATATTCATGGACATTCCTTCTCTGAGGGCAAAAAATTCCTCATCCTATCTGGAGGTACCAAATGAAAAATGAACTTGACCCAATCATATCCTGCGGTAAATTCAGTTAATCCGAACACAGGTATGGCAAACGATTGATTTCCTACGTAGACCAAAATGACTATGGGTGGAGCACCTTTGGAGAGTAATTGATGCGTCAAAAATGTACCACCAATATAAAAATTTCGAACGCTATATTACAAAAAATTTTAAGCAAATTCTTCGCTGTGCCATTAAAAGGAATAAAAATTAAAAAGAATTTCATGTTGCCGCTTTCTTTATCCTTACAATCAGTCCGAAATTTAAATTCCACTACCGAAGTTAAGGGTTGTAATCAAATACTTCTGCTAGACGCTTGAACGTTACATTAAAAGGCATAAGTGGCAATAAGTGTGTATTAAAGAGACTATAAAGAAAATAGTTTTAGAGACAATTCCTAGCAGCATAGCGAAAATAATATTAACACCGGGACCTTGTGGCGTCCCTACGCATAAAGTTGCAACCCAACAACGCTTTAAAATTTGGAACAAGAGAAAATTGTTGATAATAACGTTGTAGAGTACATGGCAAAGCAATTCAAAGTATATTTTTAGTTTTAAACATTATAAAAAATATCGCCCCAGACTAATACCTTGTAGCACTCCTCGACCTCCCCTTTGACCCCATCGCGACGACCACGAGCCCGTTTCCCACGGTCCCCACCACGAACGTCGCCGCATGCGTGCTCACGATGGGTAGAAAGGCCGAGTTGGTCTTCCATGGCTTCAACATTTCCTCCGGGTCATCCTGGTAGATCCTCAGCGCCAAGGAGGACAGAGTGGACGCACCTTCTGTCATGGCAACCTTCGACTGCCGCGAACGGGAAAAAGGCGAGAGAGTCGCTTCGATGCTACGGAGATCGACGCAGATGGGCGCCCTCGGGCGGTGCAAAAAAATACCAGTATCTTGGGGGAAATCGCTCTCTTTCCCGTAGCGGGAGCGACGTGGGCGAATGTATGCTCCGAGGCGATTAAATCGAAGATGCTGGCAAAGAGAGTGCTGAATGGTGGCTAAAGGTGAAGAGTGTGTTGAAGATTCGGTAACGCGTGAGAAAGCGGTGGGGAAAGAGGGGACAAAGGGGAGAGGCGCTTGTGTGACGTGGTGGTGGGAAGGAAAGGGGTGCCGGATGGGGAGGCGATATAGGGAACAGAAAGGGAATTCTAACCCCGACGAGGCAGATGTCCCGCGCGATTATTGAAATGTTGTTTTCGTTGACGTTGAAGGATATGCGACGAGAAGCTGAAGGGGTAAATGTCGTCGCTCGACTTTTCTGCCTCGGCGAACATCCTGGATGGACAAAAATGGAATTCAAATTCTGCGCTTTGGAGGGTTTTTGCATTAACTTTCCGAAAAAGAATGCTGTGATGAAACTGGGTACGTGTGTAGATTACGAAAAATCCCTTTTGCGACCGTTTAAACGAAAAAAAAGTTTTCCAAGTTGCCATCGCAATGTTTCATTCATGGGTCAGAATATTTCGAAGAAACGACAGTCGGTATTTCAGAAAATTTTGATCAAATGTACGAGAAAACTTCGTTACACGCACAAAATTCTTTCTTATTACATTCGGTGAGTTCTGTAGCTTCCTTTGCTCTAGTGCTTGGTATCGAAACCCTTGAAGAAAGCCATATTCAAATGCGTAAACGTAAGGGCATGGATAGTACCTGATAGGCAGTATATAGAGAAGTATTTATTATAATCCCATAAAAATATTCTTTTTACACCTAAAAGGAACAAGTTCTAAAACAAAAAGGAATAAAGAAATTTTCAAAAGAAAAGAAACTGCGAAAGCGATTCAGCAGATAAATTCTTATTGTGAGAGACACTAAGAGAGAGTATCCAGTGTGCTATTGAGGCATAATCCTATATCGGGTATGGCTCGACACGGAGGCCAGATTCTGAGAAATCCTGCCATGAATGCCATGGAATTAATTATTTAAAGCTGAACAAATAAAGTTTTCGCAGCTCAAATCCCACGATCTCCGACTTTCCAGGAAAGGCTTACGATTCAACTCTAGGATCCGGTATACAAAGTTTTTCAAAATACTTCCATCGTCCCGCAAAGTATTTTGAAAACAACTAAACTGATTCGCGCAAAGAAAAATGTTCATCACGCACATAAACAAAATCAAAAAAACATATTAAATCAATTTCTTTGCCATAAAATCCCATTTCAACCCACTAAAAACAATTGACATTGTTTTTTAAGAATAATTGCTCTTCAATATTTTGCCATTCTTCGCGACCCACAAAAAAGATTTAAAATCATGAATAGGTTTTAATTATAAGTACACTATGGTACATATATCCCCCAATATATGTTTAATTATTTCGTTATTAATTCCTAGTGATCCATAAATCATTCAGCTACACCTTTTGTAATGGTTTACTACGGGCGTCATTGAGATTTTCAGATAGCAAGCTCCAATATATTATTATATAGTAACGCTTCAAAGTTTATATTTTATAGAATGTTTAGGAACGCCGTCTTAACTAGGACAAAAAACTAGACGAAAAATTTGCAGCCCATCAACCTTACCGAAATAAATCATTTCTTTCTATTTCCAGGGAATGGACAACACGGTAATATCTCAGCTGACATCCATGTCAACGTCGCACGTATCAGAAACTGCCCCATAAATAATCATTTTACTCGAAGAGCCTAGTAACATCTTGCTTCTTGGCAATTTATAGCGCAGTTGGTGGCCACATAGGATGATTCAGTAAAAGCATCATCTTATTCCATTTTCATCGACGCATTATGCAGTGAAACTGAGAGGCAAGAGTTAAAATTAAATTAAATCATTCGATTAATTTGCTTGTATGAATTTTCTCTGGATTAATATAAGCACAACATTGTGCAAATTATTTTCATTATAAGTAGAGTGAAGTGCATTAATATTTCTTTCAGGAGAATACATAATTATTATAGATTATTACTCCTTATAAGAATGTGAAAGTTATACACATCAGAAAACTTTCCATGATTAGTCACTAATGAATTGTTTGAATTTACGAGTCAAATTCATAAGTATCCTACCCTGCCCAGTTCTGTTTTTGTGAAAATTTCAAAACCTTCGCCTACACATTGATATATAAAATAATTAAATCCTAATCAAGCGAATACAATTATGAAAAGATGTAGAGGTTGAACCTTACGTAATTTTACATCAATCAGCTCAATCTTTCAACCGCAAGCGAACGCGTTACCCGTTGGGCGATATGACGACCTTACTGCCTTATCAAAGTAGAATTTGTCTACAAATACGTCCCTTTTATTAAGACGCATTCCCGGAATTTTTTTTAATAGTGGGCGTAGAATCTTCTAGTTTTCATAATTATTTAAATAGATAGGCAGCCAAGCATCATAGTTCTAAATTATTCACGCAAAATAAACCAAAAATTAATCCATGCTTTTAAAAAATGATTAAGGCATTAAATCCGATTCAAATAGATCTACGTACTATATAGTACGTAGATATATTTGAATTACATTACATATGTAACGTGCACTTTCATGAAACACAGCAGTAAGAAGTTTAGATACCTTTCTCTCTCCAGGCAGAAGTGTACCGGCTATTCAGTAGTCTCAAAATACCGCAGAAAGGCGTAATCATTTTCGTACTTCATAATAAGTCTGCATATTCTTGCACCTTTGTTCTTGATAACACTATAACAAATAGAGGGAAATCTCGATCATTGAAAATACATTTATTTCAGATGTGTTAAATATAGTTTCACCTGGCTGGAAAATTAAGACACAGGTAACCCCTATGTATGTACTAGTTTTACTACGATGCGACAAAATTGTGCACACTGCATTCATGGAGGTCAAGTTTTATTTGTTAGGAAAAATTAAGACCTTAAAAAATAATTTTTATTGTAAATACAGCCACGTAGGAAGTATGTAGGCAAAAATTTTCAACTAAAACAAACTAACATTTATTCCTGGGTGCGCACCATCTAGCGCAAAATCACCCTTACCCGTTTTCCTGAAAACAAAGTAAACTTAAGAAAGCTAGAGGTTATTACGATTCATGAGATATTAGGTGTTAAATGTTTTGAAATGCATTTATTAATCTCATTAAGGATATTTTATTTCTTTAGTACAATATTGGCAGAGTATCTAGAGCAAAATCTCATATTTTACTTTATTTTTAATGTAATGTATGTAGATACAAAAGTGTTGTTGGTAAAAAACAATGATAAGAAATTGAAGTAATAAAATTGGATATGTACAGGCTAAAATCTTCCTATATAAAGAATATCGTGAATCTAAGATGACTAACAACGTAGTGCGTCTCAAATTACTACTCATACAAGAATGCTTCTAGGTTACTGTTTCATTGCCTTTGGAAGGTTACAGCCATAATCAAGATTTGAAGAGTGATTTTTCACAAAAATTTATTTGCCTGTTTTCTTAACTACTGCAAAATATTATTCTTTAAACTTACTCTGGTGTAAATCCTTATAACCCATTCAAAGAGCTCCCGCTGAAAGCGGTCCGCATTCAGAATGCAAAAATATCAAGCAAAGAAATACCGGCTACATAGAAATTGATCTTTGTAAAATGTTCATCTTTCAGTCACTAGATGCTGTATCTTATTTGTCTTTAATTTACCTTGTTATCAGCAATACGCAGGCAAAAAAATCGAACTACAAGGTCCTTCGCCAACTTCTGTGTCTGCCGAAACGTTTCTCCATTGGTGCTGTTGGTAAGCTTTGAAGATAGCGTTCATCGTCCCGTTCTTGTTTTCACAGCAGCAAGCAGCTAACTTCATTTACGGAAAGTTTTGACGTTCCGGCTGAAAGGAACGTAATTTTTATCTTTACTTTATTTTTCGTATTCTACTCCTGAAAATGGTTGTTAGGCAGTACAATGAAGAGCTCAAGTATCTTGAGAAGATTACTCCAAATTGTTGGAAGATTCACAAAGGTTTTCAGCCCAATATGAATGTCAGTATTCGGTGAAACATTCATTAACTTAATCTGTCGTACCTCAATTGCAAACCATTTTAAATTACGACAAAAATTTTTTCTATAGGTGGAAGGAGTATTCTACGTAAATGAATCGTTAGAAAAGTTGATGTTCGATGAGTTACGGAATGCTTGCCGTCCTGGAATGGTGGGTGGTTTTCTACCCGGTGTGAAGCAAATAGCTAACGTTGCTGCATTGCCTGGAATAGTCGGACGATCTGTTGGTCTTCCAGACGTACATTCTGGCTATGGATTTGCCATTGGTATTCATTCTCTTTTTAAAGTCAAAAATTTAAAATTTCGTCATCCATGATTCTAAACGGTTCGATCTTTTTAAGGTAACATGGCAGCTTTTGATGTTAATGATCCAAAATCAGTAGTCTCTCCCGGAGGAGTCGGCTTCGATATCAACTGTGGTGTAAGATTGTTGAGAACAAATCTTTTTGAAAAAGATATATTACCAGTAAAGGTAAGATTGTGGCTGTTTGCCTCCACCACATTATGTTTCCCAACATTTTAAACAAACTGTTTATCTAACAGGAGCAGTTGGCCCAAAGTCTTTTCGATCACATACCCGTAGGAGTAGGATCGAAAGGTATAATTCCAATGAATGCTAGAGATTTAGAAGAGGCTCTAGAAATGGGAATGGACTGGTCTCTAAGGGAAGGTAATCATTTTTCTCTTTCTTAGCGATAATTTTTCTCGTATTGCAGTTCTTCTAAAATTTTACATATGGTCTGCGATTATCATTGTTTTCTATTGATTACAGCAACATTTTGGCTGTTTTCCCCCTATAACATCTTAAAGCCGGGTGCTAAATTTTATATTCCATTTTCATGGTCAATTTTTTCTTGGCAGTTAATGCTCAGCAGTTAATAATACTATAATCACCATATTTTTATCATATAGTAGTAAGCGGTGGCCTTAAAAAATTAACAAAAGAAGTTTTTTTGCCCATCACATCCCTTTTGTTTAAATTTATTTTAAATAAAACTTTTTATGACCATTATTTTTCTTTTATTACAAACGTATGAAACAATATGGTAGTATTACTACGAAGTTAGATTCAAATAGGAAACTTTTCAATGCAATGGAAAATAAGTGTTGAAATTGAAGAGAAATGTACCTCAATATTTAAAAGATAGAATAGTTGTCAACCAAAAATAGTGGCTTTTGTATAACCATTCCCAAGAAGTTATAAAGCTTGATTATTGATGATTTCTTAGGGTTAATTTAAATATATTCTTCTCTGTAAATCTCCCTTTCCATTTTTCTGTTATATTAAGATTTTTCCACATCCATCAAAGTGTTAAATGATGCTATTGTATTATGAGATTTGATTTTTACTTGATTGTGATAATATTTTATTAAGTGATTGGTTTATAGCTCTTATGCCATTGCATTAATATTTTTAGGTTACATCTGGGCTGAGGATAAAGAGCACTGTGAAGAATATGGCAGGATGTTGAATGCTGATCCTTCCAAAGTGAGCATGAGAGCCAAGAAAAGAGGTCTTCCTCAGGTGAGTTATTATTTATGGAAGAGTTGATGTCACAGAATACATGTTATCTTTCACTCTTCACATTTTTATCTAGCTAAACTACGATTTCTTGTTTATTAGCTATTCTCAGGCTGTGCATATTATACATTTATTCTTATTAGTCAAATTGAGATGCAACCTTTATAAACCATTGGCTAAGTTTTGTTTTTATTTTAAGCTGGGAACTTTAGGAGCTGGCAATCATTATGCTGAGATTCAAGTTGTGGATGATATCTACGACAAGTGGGCAGCCAAAAAAATGGGCATTGAAAGCAAAGGACAGATATGTGTGATGATTCATTCAGGAAGCAGAGGATTTGGCCATCAAGTAGCAACTGGTAAGGATTGCATATAGCTCAGTATTTAGTTGTAATTAAATGTGAAAATATCATTGGTGTTCGAATTTAGCTTTTGTGTTGAGTGTTTACAATATTGAGATTCTGTTTAATGGTCTGAAGGCGTAATACTTGGTAGAGGATTTAAACATTATAGATAAAGTATCATAAAGTATTAATATATCATAAAATAAGTTTTGTTTATAATAGCATTGTAGCAACTTTTCAGTTCATTTGGCAATTCTCTTTTTTATGCAAAAGAGTACAAATTGTTTAGGTATTTATAATCCAAAATATATAAGAATCTCAAGTGTTTTATTTGTGTTTCTAGTTCTTAGTAAGTATGTGTCAATGGTTTTGGTTAATATGTGTTGTATTTTAAGCCAGAAAGCTTTTATAAAAACATTTTTTCTCAAATTTTAATATCTAAGTTCAGCATGATATCTTTAAAAAATATCTTTTTCAGTCCATTCTTTACAAGAAAATGACAATTGGTTCCGCTGATTTTGATATCCATGCCTTTTTTAAAAGAATTGTTATGAATGTGGAACAATAATTGTGTGCAATATCCTCATTTAACTTCTGAGAATACCAACTTAATTCATTCCAAGATTCATCTTTTACCGTGATTTAACCAATTTCAACATGGTGCCTTTATGAAAGCTCTTTCTTTAGTACTGTTTTCAAGAATCTAAGAAAATAAATTCATGTTAAATCAATATCATTGGTATTTTGAGGAAACATGTTTTGAAATAGCATTGCATTGTTCCAATCATCTCTTTCACTAGATGCATTGGTACAGATGGAAAAGGCAATGAAAAGGGATAATATAGAGACAAATGACAGGCAGCTTGCTTGTGCTAGAATCAGTTCACCTGAAGGACAAGATTACCTGAAGTCTATGGCAGCCGCAGCTAACTTTGCATGGGTGAATCGTAGCTCTATGACCTTCCTATGCAGACAAGTGAGTTTTGAAAACCTTGCATTTTTTTATAAAAGGAAAATAGAGTTTCTGTTTTATATTAGAAAGAAATATATATGCTTTCTGGCATAGTTTATAGACCTTCTATAACATAATGAGTTGGGTTTTAATTTACGAATCATCTAGTTTTTATGCAATAGAAAACCACAATCAACTATGGCAGTTTTATTGGTTCAAGTCCTGTTAAATATAATCTTTCAACTTCATATTTACATGCCTCTCATACGTGTAAGTATTATTTTTAGATTAAACAAAATGGGGTTGATTTATGCATTTCAATTTCTAAGGTTTACTGTATAAACTATTCATTAAAACTTAGGGAGAATAAACCTAAGGAGAATAATGACAAAATCAATTACTGACTTCATGAACTTAAGTTTAATATTTGTAAGAAACCTTTACAATTTAAAACAAATTTAGACTTGTAAATTTGGTTCTATTACATGGTAATATTGTGGAAAGATCTTGCTAGAATGACCTTATTCTTAATTTGCTTGCTTTCTTGTATCTTTAGTAAGAAAATTAATTTTTTTATTGAATTGGTATACATGCTACTGCAATACTGTTTGAATCTTGCAGAAATACTTGTAAGACTCATTTTTACCTTTATCTAACACTAGTTGAACTGCCGATTGGTTCTTAATGAGGTTATAAAAATTGATAATCACTAAATTAATTGCCATTTAATTGACTCTCAAGAAAACAATAAAAAGTTACCGTTAGAAATTAAACACTATGAAATGACTATTCGTTTGACAAAAATGAAATATTTTGAGATCACATTCATGATTTACCTTCAGAATTTGTATTTGGAATATGCAAATGAAGGACTTAAACTGAAAGTTGAAAATGAAGACTTTAGAAAAGAATGCTGTTGTAAATTTACATGGCAACACAATTGCTGAAGGAATAACAAAATTGTCTTTGTACTCCTCAACTTTGTTTAAAATCTCCCAAAGCCGTCTTATAAAGTGAATTGTATCAAGTGATGCTAGGTGGAACTTCATGTTAAGTAAGTATTTAATGACAAAACTTGTACAATACCACAAAAGCACAAGTTAACCAGTTACCATGAGAATTTATGCAATCATCAGAACTAACAGGAATCCCTTGCTCTGGGTTTCTGTCAGTTCTGATGATGGTGTAAATTCATAGAGTAACTTGTGAACTTGTGCTAAAGTTTTTGTGGAATTGTACAAGTTTTGTCTTTAAATACTTATTTGCCCCCTCATAAGTTTACCCTTTTCCGTAATACTCTTAAATGTTGTTGCAGAAAAAGGTAAGCACTGTTGGTAGAACAACAAGTATACACTATTGATATGGGAATCTATTGGTAGGAACTTTTCATTTTAAGGAACTTTGTAGAACATATTCATAAAGTTAAGGAGAATAAAAGGAGGGGTGCTCATAAAAAGAGAGATAATCACCTTCTTGCCTCCACAAACCTTGGAGCAGGAACAGAATATGGGTAGGATGCCATAGCATGGAGTCATTGCAGTGTTGGTCTCTTTATTTTAACTAGCTTCAGAATAATGGGAGCTTAGTAATTCTAAGTAATTTGGTGTCATTTGCTTTTTTTGTAATTCTTCTGGACCATATCAAGCACACAATGGTATCTTATTTTCTCAGCTCTTTGTTCATGATGCAGCAAAAAATAACTTTCCCTCTGTCCTTGGGTAATAATGGCTGATTAAGAAACACTCCTACATGGTCCTAAGTTTGACCCTGCATTATTATTAGTATTGAAAGTGAAACTTGTTGAATATACCCTAAAAATTATTTTTTTTACTTTTTTCTGTAAGCTGTATAAAAATTGATCTTCAATTGTGATAATTGGTGGAATTCCATACTTTGACGTAGAAATAAACGTTAATACCTGTACAATTCCACAGAATATATTAAGACTGTGACCATGGTTTCAAACATTCAGCTAATCATCTGGTTAGCGTCCATTTTACCTGAAGATGAATTGATCCTCAAAGCAATGGTATTTGTCTAAACATATATTCTGTGGACTTGCACAAGTATTGCAATTTATTTCTGCAAGGAGAAGCTTTATTATTGTTTGTGAGGTCAATTTCAATTAAAACGTGTCTCTTTGGTCATTAATGTCTAAAATATTCTTTCATTCAGGCCTTTGCAAAGCAATTCCACTTAACTCCAGATGATTTAGACATGCATGTTATATATGACGTGTCTCATAATATAGCCAAAACAGAGGAGCACATAGTTGATGGTAAACAGAAGACATTACTTGTTCACAGAAAGGTAAGTGGAATTCATCTCATTAGTTCAATTGCCTTCTTGAAACTCATCTTGAATTCTTTAAAAAATATTCACAATTATCACTTTTAAAGTACAGCTATGTAGCTACACTCCCTTTCTTTGCTTTAATTTTGTATAATTAATAATTTCATTCAATAATCTTCTGTATAATGTGTTACCAGAAAAGTTTAAGATACTCTTTATATCAAAAATACTACTTAATCTCTGATTAGAATGATTGGAACTGACAAGGGTGCCCGGAGCATTAATTGCTTAGGGTGCCAAATTATCCTGAGCTGTTACTAAACTGACCGCTTATGATTCTTGGTGTCTTTGAGTTATTAAGGGATTGTTATGTAGGTTAAATGGATGGAGAAACTTTTAGTCTTAATCTACCAAAATACTGATGATTTACTTCCATTATTGTTGCTCAAACTTAATGTTGTTGTAAATTTTGCCAAATTGATTCAAATAGAATGTTTTTGCTAAGTTATTACATAATTTATGATTCATTTTCATCTACATATGTACCCTGCAAGCTGCCTTTTGACCTGTTGCAGAGGGCATATATTTGGTTACGCTAAGAATGCTACCTAATTACAATAACCTTTACAGGGTTCAACTCGAGCATTCCCTGCTCATCATCCTCTCATACCAGTCGATTACCAGCTCACTGGCCAGCCTGTGTTAATTGGAGGCACTATGGGAACTTGCAGTTATGTCCTCACTGGAACTGAAAAGGGAATGCAAGAGACCTTTGGTTCTACTTGTCATGGAGCAGTAAGTTCATTTTAAAAGTTTTAAGAAATCATATTCATGTCAATACATTCTATTAAACATGTAACATATTGCACATATATAATCATAATTATGATGACTTAATTAGGAGAATTTTAGTCTTAAGAGACCACTGTTACAATTAACCTTTTACGAGTCACGATCACAAACAACTGTGGCCTAACCAGAATCTGAATCCCAGCATTGCTAGGCTAACATGCTAACAACTACTCACCACTGAGTCCGGTATATATCATTGATCTAAAGGCTATCACTTTGATTTCGATTAGAATTTGGAACCAAAAGGGTAAATTTGCAAAATCAAGCATTTTGGAAGAGGTAGAAAGTGAACTGCTGCTAATATAGGAGTAATGTTAAAATAAAATCCATTCATTGCATTTTTAAGGACCATGCTATAATTCATCTTTTTGTAACATTGTCAGCAAATATTTGATGTTTTCTTCAAAATTAGTACATAGTTATTTGAGATGCTCGAGTCTAGAGCAGGGATGACAAATTTTTTGTTGCAAGAGTGCAAAACCATTGGGTGAGATGATGATGTTATCTATTTTATTTTGTCAATGGTTATGTTAAGATGACTAAATTTACATAAATAGTCATTGGTTATCATTACTAATGAACAAAATTCATGTTTATTTATCGTAGGGCACATTTTAAAATGAAGAATACATAAGAAAAGATAGTGTTGTTAGAGTTCTTAGAGCACCTATCCAGACCTGCAAAAAACACTCTTTTCTCATTTATTGATTTAAATATATTAAATGCTCATTTATTGTAAGAAACTTAAGTAGGCAATGCAGCCACAAAGATTTGATTTGCCAATGAGCATATGTTTCAGATATTAGGAAGTGATATTTCATTTTTAATGGAATCTCTGTATACAAAATGCTTTAAATTAAAATGTCTTCATTTGATACTCAACCTTATTCTCTTTTACTCTTTATTTTTCAGGGAAGGGCTCTTTCACGTGCTAAATCTCGAAGAAATTTAGATTATCAAGATGTTCTTAACAAATTGGAAAATATGGGAATTTCAATCCGTGTGGCCTCCCCTAAGCTAGTCATGGAAGAAGCACCTGAATCTTATAAGAACGTAACAGATGTAGTCGATACATGCCATGCTGCTGGAATCAGCAAGAAATGTATTAAATTGCGACCCATTGCTGTTATCAAAGGATGAAGAAGAAGAAATTTGAGCTTTATCGAACATATGTCTTGTTTGTTAACCCTGTGAGCAACCTGAAGAAAGCTGAAAGAAAGAAAGTCCCAGCATTTACACGTTCTTGCTGAACTATCACGAAAAAACAATTATATGGAATCTGGGATATATTATTTTACACTCTGAAACCTTGTATCCAATGGAATTACATTTATTTTCACCTTAAAAGTTGTACTACTAATACCATCTTCAGTAGTAAAATTTTCCTATAAAAGTTACATTTCTGTTATAAGTTTTTGCTGAAGAGAAATCCTGCAAAGATTTGTTTTAGTTTCTAATTTATGTTCTATTGAGATAAAGACTGTATAAATGCAGGTTTGTAAGAGGATATGAATAATGTATAAATTTTGCATCATTAAAGAGTTTCTTTATTCATACTTACACATTCATATTAGAACTTAATATGCTTCTTGTGTTGGACTTGACAAAGGGAGACCTCTTTTTATTTAAAAATTTTAACACCTACTGAATCAAACTTTCTCCACCAATTTCGATTGAAATGTTTGTCATTACTATACTACAGTAGTTAATTTGCGTTACATTCTTGCAAGAGTATCTTATGATGGTGGGATGTTTATCGTTGTATTGATGCATCTACTCAAACTTGAAAAGTATATATTTTTTACTCTAATATATTTCAGTGAATTTAAATCTATCATTCGTAAGAAACCTGAATATATCCTAGTGATACCATACTGGATTCATGAATGAGTCATGCATGACAACTTCTGATTAAATATAAAATAAATAAAACTGATTAAATCTACAAATATTGAATGTAGTCATTCAAATTCCAAGGAAGATCTTATTAAATTGTTCTAGTAAGAAGGTGATGATAGTAACATTCTGTTTTGAATCTAACTCGTCCTTAATAAAAATGTACGATCAAAAAATGCTCATCACTACATTGTTACTCAGAAAGTTAAAATTTACACAATATGCTGTTAATATCATAATTCGTGAATAAATTATTCAGAATGATGAGAATCAATCAATTACGATAACTATTTACATATACTCGTAACACCTGTTCCTGCTGAGATGTTCGCAAGAAAATTGAAGTTTCCTTCTTCTTCCGTCGGTGCCTTTTATGCTGTAGAATAATTTATTTGTTGGATTCTCCTATCTTCTCACAATCAGTTCCTCCAAATTAGGACTCGCTCTGAGGGAAGTTTCCTGCCACCTGTTATCGATCTATTGAACTAGTCTTACTGACCATCGCGGGAAATCGTTATTCAAATTCTTCGATAATGTAAGCGATAAGGGCGCAAAGTAGTATTGAAGTGCAGCATGTCAGAGTTTTGCATACAAAAGAATGTATTTATGTACGAATTGGTTAATGGTTATCAAACCGAAGTTATTATATCATTTTATTTGCGTGTGCAGTCTTTGAAATAATATTGTAACTTTATCGCCAGAGAGAAGTGATGATTTGAATGTACGACTACGTCCTAAAACAGCCTTAGATCTCCAAATCACCTTTTAAATGAGCTTTCCACACCTTGTGGACTTCAAAATTATAATACAAGAGGATGGAGATTGATATCCTAAGGTAATGAAACTTCGCTACTTGTTTTTTTTAAACGTAAACATTATGGCATAAGATTTTCAGCCTATTTTCATACCTCATAAACAATATAAGTCAACGGAATGCGATGATAACTTTTTACGTCTGTTTTGCTAACCTCTGTTTCTTTCATTTCGGAGGAAAACTAATAATTCCGCACTTTTAATTTATTACACAATTCATACTTTTCTGACTTATAAAATAGATTTTTCATGTCGAAGGACTCCTGTTTGTGTATGCTCGTAAGAAGTTTTTCCAAATTGCCCATTAGAGTCTAATATTTGGATACTTATCATCCTCGTAAAGATTACCTAAATTGTTATTTTATTCCTTTCCATAAGAAATACTCTCCCCTCAATTTCGAGTATGAGGCAGGATAAACTTGAAACGTTTGTAATCCCAGTAGCTGATTCGATGATGAGGAATATTACAATCTCTTGATTAGCTCATATGATATTTAATTTGCGAAATCGAAAATACTATTATTTTAAAGAAAAATCTTCCATGTTAAAAACCGATTTCTCATCTACTTGCTCAAAGATGTAGAACGACTATTCAAGAAATAAATCCTGCGTTGAGTTTAGTAAAATAATGTCATGTACATACATACTAAATAAATCAATACATGATGTTTAGAATTTCTCGGCTCTAATTTTCATTTTTTCGTCGTTTATGAATTCCGTGAGACTCGTAGTTTGTGAAATCGTTGACTGAGAAATGCTTTCGTCTTGGAATCGCAGGAAATCTATAGATTTCCTGCGAATCCTATAGGACTGCTCGAATTTAAATATGGTTTTAGATAGTTATGCGTACAGGGAGGCATAAATATCTTATTATCACGCGTCATTGATGGAAAAGATCCGCAGACCTTTATTAAATTTTTATTTATATACCAATTAGAGTCGTGAAATTTTCTAACGAGGGGTGCCAGTGTGTGTGTATTTACAAAAATATCACATTTTCGAAGCTCGATCCCAAGACCTTCGGTTAAGGAAGACGTACGGAAGTGTGAAACTTCCTTGAGTTTACGTTAGTTACACCGCTGCGGAAACAGCATAAGGGCTGCATTGTTCCCCGCTCGACGCTACGTCTTGGAGACAACTCCACCGCACCCTTTTTTCTCTCTCTTCTCTGTCCATTCCTTTTGTTCTCTTTTCTTTCGTCTTCGTCTCTTACGCTCGCATGTCTTTTCACCGGGATACCATGACAGAACCGGAGGACGTTTCGAAAAAAACCTGGCTCTCTCACTCCCTGTGTGCAGCCACGCGGCCCCGAGCCCTACCCAAAGCTTCCCATTGGCGGCCATAATCGTACGCCCTCTTTCGGCTCCTCCCACGAGCAGGCGGTGCTACCCGGCACAGCTCCCCGTTCCATGCAGCGATCACCGCATTCCTTACCAGCTCGCAAAGGAGACTCGAGGCAGAGATACCTCTTATTGTTTGTTGCCTGCCTAGTATCGCTGCGCGCCGCCAGGGCTCAGCTCGCCTCGCAATGCGTTCCTTCTGGACGCTGTCACTCGCGCGAGTAGTCGACGTCGTCCTCTGCTCCGTGTTGCTCCGCGAAGAGAAGGGTTCCTTTATATCCACGGTCCAGTTCGGCCTTTATCAACCCGCGACTAATCCTTTGGGTGTTTTGGGCGAAAAGAGGGCGACTGGGAGTCGATACCGAGGGCGATCTTTCCGTCTTTCGGGGGCGAAATAGTTGGGCGATTTTTCGGTGCGCGGGAAACAATGTGGCCTAGCGATAGCATCTACTGATCTACATAAAATGTCGTGTGGAAGTCTCTTTTCTCTCCCCCCCTGGAAGGAGCACTTGACTCCGCCCTGAGGGCGAAACTACGCCGCTGTCCATCACTGTCTGTCAGTCGAGACTCCAACGTAACACCCGTCAGTCATTTCTCTGAAAATTATGTCTCTTTTACACCAGAGCGGCATGTTCGGATAGGAGGTAGTGAGCGGGGTAGAGCGGATTCCAGACGCTCGAAGCCTGGCGAAGTTCTCCCTCACCCACGCCACGCCCCCGAGGGAATTGCCCCTCTCCATCCTCTTTGGCTAAGTCTTTCACACTACTGGGGGCGGTAGTGAAGAGCCAATAGGACGGAGGCTAAATGTAACACCTCGAAATACTCTATCGCAATGCGCCCGGGGTACAATAAGGGGCTAGGAGTGAGTTTTTTCGGCGGGAGAATCCCGTTTCGTACGGGGTACAACAATCGATCGGATCCGCCGAGCGACGCTTGCGTCCGCAACAGTCTGACGACATCCTGCACCCTTAGTGCCAAGGATACACGGAGCTTTTTCACGACTTCAATTCCTGCGGGAAGGGAATAACTTCCGAGATTTAAATGAGTTTACGGAAAAACTTGTGACCGCTCGCTACGCGACGAGCGAAGGGCTTCGGTATGTTTTTGTTTACGAAGTTTGCGTTGGGTGATGTAGAGAAGATTGGCTTCGGGTATTATAAACATTTCGCAATGGGTCCCGATTGTCGGGATCGTGTTGATTTTAAGTAGGCCCGACCGGAAATGGGGCTGATCGAGCGAATCGTGTTTCTAAAGAGGCAGGGAAACATGATGGCCTAGGAGGTTGAAGGAGAGAGGTGAAGGAAGAGAGATCCACATACTCGTTCTTGACGGAGTGGTTCGCCGTGGGACAGGTGGCAAGAGTACCTAGGGAATGAGGACGCAGAGAAAGAAGTGCTGTGATGCGATCGTGGACTCGCGCTGCAGTGAAAGCAGTGTTGGATAGGCTTGGCCATCGTCATTCATCCGCAACGTAGGGCAAGGAGATTTTCTCAACACTTTAATTGGTGATAGCCGGAGCAGTTTCTCAGCATTGACATCTTCTTTTAATAATGAATGCATCAAAGAAAATTGTCGAGGAATAAATATTACCCAGAGGTTTCATTTTAAGAAACTTCAGCGTTCTTTCTTTTTGTACTTGGAAGTATTTGTCGTAAGGATGATTAACAGAAAACTGAAACTTTGGTCAAACTACCGGGAGGGGTCATAAGTGACTCACACTTCGGAAGTGAGAGAAGGAAAACCTGCTGTGATCTGCTTGAACTGCAACTTGTATTCCATCTGAATCATGATAACTCATGGCACATTTTTAATAATCTTGTGGAGCGTATTAATCTTAAGCCTTACATCTGCTACTCATAGAATTTCTTTAAAACTCGAATAAAAGTACCTAGTGGATAAAAGGCAAATAGACTTTGTCAGGCACTTTCTTGGGATAGCTTTTCCCATTTGTAACAACTTTTTCATCTTTTTCTGACTATTATTTGATATCACACGATAAAAATTATTGCATTTTGAAGCTATAAGATTTAAGAACTGTGCAAAATGTTATTACATAATGGTGTATTCAAACATCTACAAATTTTGACATTGTGGTGCGATGGTGAATTTATGTCAAATTTGGCCGGGAATTTCTCAGTTTTCACGCCAAAATCTGGCAATAGTTCCAGCATTTTCTGTAGTAAATGTAAAATCTCTTTTCTTGCTCAGCTAAATATCCCCTTTTACAAATCATATTTATTAACGATTACAAATTCAGATGGTAAGCAATGATTCTAAAATTGGAACTTTTCCTTGTATAATGTTTGTGAGCTGGATATAACAACTTGGAAAGTAGTGTATGCCTGCCAAACCAACACTTGTAAATCAGTACTTCTGGAGTTGTTACATAAATAATCTGTTTTATAGTTTATACTTACAGAAAAGTGAGTGCATGGATTTGGAGCAATTTCATGGGATGCAGTGTGTAGGATGCTGTGCAAATTTGTTGGGTTAACACATTCACTTTGGATCTCTCCTCTGTTGGAGTGATAAATGCATTGGAAATTAAAGTATTTGCAGTAAACAGGTTAACACCTATATTGTAAATGAAAGTTTGGTAAAGAAAGCTCATTTGTAGCCTTAAATCAAATATGCAGGAACACAGCATAATTTTATGAGAAAAGAAAGAAATCCCAAAATGCTTATACTTACAGAATATTTATATTATTCGATTAAATAAATTAATTTGCACAAAGCAAGAGAAACCATGAATGTAATTCTTGCAATTCTTTGCTTAACAAATGAAAGACTTGGAAGATATTATTTAAATATCAGAGGTAGCTAACTAGTAGGTAAGCTTATTAACTTGCTCACTTATTTCATATTGCTTTATGATTTGCTATTAATTGGATCCTTTACAGGAATACATCTGTCTTAAGGTATTGAAATCTATCCTGTGGAGTAGAAAGTCTGACCTTTTCAGAGCAATATATCAATATTTAACAGAATTTCTAGTTGTTGAGTCTTGAAGAGGATATGAATTTGGCCATGGTAGAAAACAATTTATATTTGCTACATGGTACATACAATAATTTGTTAAAGTTATGAAACTACTCATCAAAGGCATTTCAAATAACAAAATAGTATTTTTTCAGTAGTCTGATCACGCCATATTGACCAGAGCCATTGGTTGCAGGAATTCTTATTTTTCTCTTGATTGAGGAATATTAAATTATGCTTTCTGAAAAATAACTGATTGTTTTTTAATCTTACAGTAATTGAAGCTAAGTATCTAGAGCAAGTTGAATAGGATTAACACTGGAATATTTTTGCATCCAAAACTTAATTTTAAAACTGTGCTCTTTAAGAAGATAGGAGTTTTTAAAAAGAAACAAAATATCCTGTACTTCCCAAGGAAGAATGGACTTGAAAAAAGTTTAGTTTTTTCTTTTTTTTTCCTTTTTCAAGTCCATTCTTTCTTGGGATTTTTCCTGGGTGCGCACCCTCTTGCGCAAAGTCACCCTTACACGTTTTCCTGTAT
>KZ308239.1:1075231-1145644 GCA_000376725.2 Ladona fulva
ATTAATTTCTTCATTTATGCTATTAATTAAATGAAAATTATCCAACTATAAAGAATATTATGTTTGTAGTTAAGTTGAAAACTTTCTAAATCACTTTCAAATTTAATAGTTCCATAGCTTTATATACATAAATTATAGAAAATTTTCTCTTGTAAGTAACAAGCTATTTTATCCAAGAGAATAATACTTTCTTATTATGCTTATCCAGAGAAGATTGATAGTGATTTTATGATAATATCTGAATTACTGTACTGTTGGAAAGGATAAAATATGGGTTTTTTTGTTTTTAACAATTATCTTTGGCCGTTTGAATGAGATTGATGGCAAAGTAGGGATTTTTATGGATAACACATTTTATAAAAAAATTGTAGTTAGAAAAGCATACATATTAATATTATTATTTGGAAGAATTTTTGAAATGGTGTGATAACAGGCGATTGGAGATTATTATAGACAGTATTATTTGGTAGTATTTTTGAAAAAAAAAACCATGGTACAGCTGTTGCTCTCAAAAAATGTACCCAAATGTGCAGAAGTTAGAGGAAATTGGTTGGGGTAGATTGATAAGAGGAAGCTAACAGTCAGGGATCACAGACAAAAACTAGAAAGTTAATCTCTTCTGTTTTACCAACTCCTCTATTTCTGCATTAAAGGGAAGGATGGATGAAAATTGGGAAACGGTCATGTGAATCCTTAGGGTGCAACTACTACAACTGTTGACTGCTCAAATAGCCCCTTGGGAAGAAATTTGAAAGCAGCAGGGTAGGTGAAATGCCTTAAAGTTACCCTCTTGAATAATTTTACAAGGGATATTCCCATCTAAAATATATGTGCAGTGGCACATAAGAAATTTGGCTTCATCAGACAAAGTGTTGATGGAGCAATGGTTGTGATTTTGTTGAACTGTTGAAGTCTGTGAATGATTCTGCTTTGTGCTAGTTAGACCTAGTCTAAGGTTTGCATGAAGTATGTGGACATTGCAGAAAGTTGCATATGGGTGTTAGAAAAGCTCCATAAAGCCATGCATTTTATAAAGACATTCTACCACGAATGAGTTGGTATTACCAAAATGCCTCCTGATATTAGAAGAAATCAATAAAAGACTTTAAATTAGGCTAAACGTGTTTGGTATATTTAAAGGTTATACATACCCAGAATGCATATTAAATATAGCATAGCCACTGTGATATGTTGGACAATTGCATTCTATAAGGAAAATAATAGGTGCTGGGGAATATCAGTTCAAAATCAAGAGGGAATTGGCCAAATGCTGTATGCTCTACATTTTCAGAAAATGGAGTATATGAAAATCATTGCCTGGACAGTTTTTAATGAAGCTGAGCTAAATCAAAGGTGTATCTTGTCTAACAATAAGTAATTGTTTGATTCGTCATCATTTAAACCGCTGTCAAAAGTCTTGTAGATGATTGTTTTTCCTCGAACTTCTCATAGCTTGCACTCAATAAGGCTAGTGAAGGTAATATTCATAAAAATGAATGATAACAGATTCTATAATCTAAGAGGAGCATCAATATATTTTTATGTTATGAAAGAAAGTTAGTGGGATTTAAGAGCAATAAGTAGTATGTACATACATACATTTTTTCACATCATACAAAATTGTTATTATGGGAAAATAAGTTCAGGTTGATATTGAAGCATACCAATTTTAAAAACATTTACACTCCATTTGCTCACTAACACAAAATTAGAGACTTGAAGAATCATTTCATAACTGAATTCAGTAAAACGTGGGAAGAAATATTTTGTTTGGTGGATAGCTTAGAATGAAAAATCTCTCTGCTACAAAATTAAGGTTAATTATGCAGCTGTCAAGGATGTTTTTCATATAAGTAAATTTTATGCCTACTTGCTTGAGATGTATATCATTAACTTATCCAGATCCATGATAAAACAGACAAACGTTGACATCAAGCTAGGATGTCACCCCTGAGAATGAGGTGTGATTATTTGATAAGTTTAGAGGAGTTCTAACTGGATAGACGAATTGCATATAAGCATTACATAGAAAATGATAAATATCTAGCTTTGTTGCTCTAATATAACTAACTTTATGCCATAAAAAACTTAAATATTCAATAAGTAGGTTATTATAAAAGGAAATTAGTCATCCATTTTATTATTTTGTTTCAGTGTTTCTTCAAAGAATAACTTTTTGTAAAGTAGATAAGTTCTCTTTTTTAATTTTATTTAACTTAGAAATGTTTACAAATCACTTTATTAAGTTGCCATAAATTTGCAATTCAAATGAGCAATTATGATTTCCTTTCCATAAAAGTGCAAATATACTTCTCCATGAAAGTTGAAATCTCATTCATTACTGGAGAAACTTCTTCAATTTTGCCATTTTAAATCAGTATCCACAATCATATGTTTTTATAGCTCTTTCACAATGTGGTTTCTTTACCTCTTTCATGGAGATGCTGTCCAATTAGGCAATCTCTTTATAATGTCATACAATTTCCTCCCTGGACTCTTTGTGTAAGTTCCTGATACTTGTTTTTGACCTAATAATTTATAATCTGCCGTAAGTTCACCTTTCTGCACAGCACAAGTAAGGAGCTTGCCAAGAGCAATCATCATCAAATCACCGGGACCTTCATCTGTCAGTACAAATAGAAACTGCATTAGTTTTCAAATTGATTATGATTTAATTTCAAACTGAATGAAAAAAGAATTGTTATTATGGCCAAAGTCAGGGAAGGAAACGTGAACTCTATAAGCCAAAATTAATTCAGTAAGTAAGGACCAAAAGAAATCGCAGTGATACATTGAGTCTGAAAACTATTTTCTGGAAAAGAAGATAATATTTTGCTTTGCAATACTCAGAAACTTTGTCATTTTGGTATCAGCTATGATGCTTTACTATTCTTTGCTTACTTTCTGGAAAGAAATAATTCATGATAGATTGGGTATTATAAATTCTAGAACGAATATGAATAACATCAGAAAGAATTCATGACTGTGATTGTTTTTAATGAATACAGCCATACCTCACCTTACAAACTGCTTTACATGCAAACTTTTTCCTCACTCCATTTTGGCCTATAGAGCCAAACTTAATTTTGAGATATGAGTCAAAGAGATGCATTGCAAAACTTGGTTTTGAGATTCAAATTTTTAGAGATAAGTAAATCAAATTAAAACTGGGACAAATTACGTTGGTACATGAGTCAGATATAATTTCAATCATACTCAAATCCTCAAGTAAAGGGATATACTAATAACCAATAACATGGGAAAAATCTCTTGATATTTCATATTAATTGAAAGGCAAATGACCAATTAAATTATGGCAAAGGACAATTTAGAGAACTAAAGTTTCAATGGATGTAAAGGTGTATGTTATTATCATACAATAATCACTTTAGAGGTATGAGGGACTGAGGGCCAGTGCAAAAGGTAATTGCTATGAAGATTTCTTAGGTTTCAACTGAGTAACTGCTTCTTTGATGTTCAACATCCCACTTCCTTCGTCAGTAATCTTCTCCACTTAAAAACCACATGTTGAACATGGTACATACCAGCATTTAATCGGCAGCAAATTCAAACAATCTTGCTACACATGAAATACTAAGGTTGTAGACTGCTTTTGAAGCAAGGGTTCTCAATTGGTAATCTGTGTAACATTGATTGTTAGTACTCCAAAAAAGATCTGGTGGTATGTGAATTGCTGACTAATGATCCTTCTGATTTAAAAAATAATAGAAATAAAAACAAAATCTTGACTTATATAGCTATTAAGTAGCCTAGTCAGAATTCATAAATATTTTAAAATTTACTATCTCAAATGCTTCTATGCAGTGCTTCACATCTCCTTCTGCTCCAGCTGATTGATTCTTTTGAGGTTGCTTTGCTACACCATTCATGTAATTACGCAAGAACGTAATAAATTTATCAAAGAAACAGAAAGAATAGGATAAATGTATTTCAATCAAAATCTCATTATTTGGATGTTAAATCACTAAGTTCAAGTCAATAATAAAGTACTCACAAAACCAATTTATTGGATAATATTTCAGTAGTCTTTTTACACCATACTTCAGAGCACTTAAGACTACAGCTTCATAAATGTAAAAAACTGAGCCTTATCTAGGGAAATATAAGACCTCCATTTATGGATTTCTCTGAAAATAAAACTTCAAAACGTGAATGTGGGTTAGAATGGTTAGAATCTATTGCATTCCTTGGTCTTATCTTGCATTTCTGTGTGTTCCCAAATTTTGCTAAATATAGGTAATTTACATCCGAGCACTTTTCAAGAAAGTTTATTTCTCTTGTGGCCATAAGAAATCACTCTTGAGAATATCTTCATTCACTTATAAGGCCAATGTAGCATCTTATCCAGTAATTTATACCCTTTTATATTGACTTATGACTGGGGGATTTAAAAACTTGCTTAGGACGATCCAGGCCTCTCCAGAAACTAGTTATCTTAAAGCAGTAATACTTTTATTTTTCTTTCGATTAATTTTCTTTTCAGTGACCGTTTTCTGTCGTAAATCATTAAATATGCCCTTTGTTGTGATAAGTGCTACAGATATATAGTAATCATAGAAAATCTCCGGTATCAATTTTAAGTGAGTTTATCAAATCGTAGGCTAAATGCCCTCGCTACGAACTCATCTAAGAGAGGAGAATGTCGGCTCACTTGATTTTGTTGACTCGAGAAAATTAAGGCGCTAAGGTTACTTAAACATTAGTTACTTAAAAATGACTGTATAAGAAATCTGCATGGATCTCCCTCTTTTCAGTAAATTTCTAGATCTATCCCTACTTCTTTGCCTTTTCATAGCTGATTTTTTCTATCCTTACGAACCGCCCAACGTACGAACGTTTCCACGCACAACTATATTCGTACTCCATTTTCAAACCTAGGTACAAACTTAATTTCAAGAATCGAACCGTGATGCTTTTATAATACCATTTAATATAATGTAAGTGGGCAATTTACCTCTCGACGTCGGCAATACAAGTCGAGTCGACGCAATACACCTCTCCTTGGTGCAACTTCGTAACTAATTTGAGCTCAGCACATAGGCTTTTCATTATTGCGTTTTATTTTATTTCACTTCGCGGATGGACTAATCAGTGATGAAGCAGAGAATTGAAGCTATCGTGATAGTAAAACTGATATAGTAGTAGTAGTCGTAGTATAGTACTTCCTCTATTAATTCCTATAAAGCTGCTAATGAAAAATTTACAGTTTTTCTCGTTATTCATCTCCTGTTTACATATCCTGTTTAGCATTGAAAATTCTTATGCTACTTCCCTGTTAATATCTTTTCAGTAATGACGTGATAACATCAGTTCGGGGTCAAGCGTAATGTCAGCGCTTATCGTTTATTTTTCCTCCCAGATCTACAGCCCCTATTTCGTCTTGATTACTCGATTCGGATTCGATATTTTCGTTTGAGTATCCTAGTTTTATATGAAGAATTGAAACTATGAATTCACGAACATAATCATCTCCTGGGAGATCATCGTCTCGCTTGAAGTTTGTAAATATAGTCACAGAAGTGTATTCACTTGTTTACTTCAAAGAAGGGAGAAGAATCTTAGCAGCAAAGTTTAGATAAAGATTAAGGAATGTTCGAAATTTATCGTGAAAAACTTACCGCCAGGCTGGGGAAGCTATTTCAAGCACTGCAGAGAAGTTAATCACTTTACCAACTCTTAGCCTTTAGTTTTTCTAGCTGATATTTCCACGCAGAAATGTTGTAACTATGAGTTATCGTACTCTAAATCAGGGCTTCGTAAACTTACGAAAGGAAAACAAAAAATATCTTTTGTAGGCTTGAAATAACGGTACTACACTAATAAAGTCAGAACGAAAAATGAAGATAAAGTAAAAATAAGGTTTCATTTCTTGCACGTACTGTGTTGAGAGCGGCGTAACATTCTAGGTGGTTCTAAAAACACTGTTATTTGGCTTCGGTTAAAAGAGGTACGAACATGACAGCCAAAGGGACTTTTGATAGCTACCAATCCGGAGAAGGCTTTATCTTCTGCATATAGGACAGACACTGGTTGCGAAAATTCGAGGTATAGAGGTCATATTGCGTATCTCGTCGTTAATACTTATTTTTTTTAACTGATCCGGTTTATTTAAATATTAAGAAAAACTATAATTAAAATATATCAATAATGAGGTACAGAATGCTTTACCTCGATATTAATAAGTATTAATACTTACGTTCGAAATTCCCGATGAAAGCGATGCCGAGAGAATTAGAGTTGTATCCATGGGTATGATTTCCAGCCTTACGCCATCCAACGCCTTCAAAGATATCACCATCTCCTCCGATTAAGAACCTTTCAGAAATAAATAAATTACTTCTATAATACCGTAAGGCTTCATAATCGATCCTTCCTGATGAATATATTCAAGGAATTATTTTTTAAGTCAATCCGAAAAATAGATTTATTTCAAGAATATTACTTCACTATTTACGATAGTGCGATACACGTCGAAAAGAAAGAATATTTTTGCCTCCTAAGAAAAAGTGCATTAAGAGGTACAAACGGTACAAACTCAGTGCATAATTAAAAAGAAAGGAAAAGCGATTGTATGTAGCTGAAAAAGGAAAGAAAATTATCAAGAAAAACTAGGAAAGGAAACACTTAAACCAGTCGACGAATTCTATGTACTGTTCTAGTAGCAATAAAACCAGCAAGGCAACCAGATAACTGATAATAATAAGTAGAATAGCCCAAGCGAAGAGGGAATTTTACCAAATAATTATCTAATGTCGACACCAAAGAGAGTAGGGTACCTACTTACCTACCCGGTTTATAAAAGGTTTGCATAGAGTATTATCTTGTCTGATTTTGAAACATGAACTATAAAAGCAGCTGAGAGGATAAGGTTAAATGCAATGGAGATTAAGTGTTACATTAGAAAGTAATTAGCGAAGAAGTCCTCCGACTCTATAACGAAGAGAGTTCTAAGGAAAACTTTAATGAAAAAAGAAAGGAAATTGACCAGAAACACTTCAAACCTCATGACAGTCTGCTGAATACAGCATTTTAAGGAAGGAATTACGGAGAAATACTTTGGTCAGATAATGAGAGGTAGAGAATGCTTAGGGATAAGGTAAGGAGTTATGATGAAGTAATTGGCAGGATATAGGATGGCTTGTAGAGCCCTTACAAACAAATCGTGGGATTGTTAACTCATGAGGTTTATGATCCAAACCCGTATTAGTTTAAAATTTTTGAATCCGTATTCTAAAAATTGATCTGTCATTATCACGTATTTACTTTGAATTTTATTTTTTTGAAATAAATTACATGAATTAATAAATTGGAAACCGCCGCAAAATTTTTATGTTGCATATGAGAGTTCCTTTACGTAGGTCCGTTAGAAATGAAAGATTTATTATATCAATGGAGGCGAGGAGTAGTTATCGAAAGAGGAAATAGTTGCAGCTCTCTACCGGGCCTTTCTCAAAATTTGGTTGAATTACTTACAATTGAACAAGAGATGACGAAAACATTCCTCTCATTGACTTTAAGGCCCATTTCCCTCCCCCTCCCTCAAAAACATAATCATTTCATTAGAATCTAATAAAATATTACGAATAGCCGATGTCGCTGAAATTCCTCTCGCTCATGAAGAATTGTTGAGACATGCGGAGTCTAGCAGAGCAATGTCTCCGAGTAAAACATCGCGGAGTTGCCGTTCGTATGATAATTACTTTGTCCATTGGAAAGGGGGCGTTAGTGACGGCTTTGGGAGGCCTCGCACCCCAGTCCACTCTGCTCACGATTGGTGGACATCCTGACTCGGGCTCATTTCCTATTTCATGGAATGAAAGAGATATGATTGCAGAAATCAGCATAAAAATAACAGGGTGCGGTTGAACTCACTGACATAACGAAGATTTGGTAATCTCCGTAGAACGTTTTGTTTCGAGGAGCGGAAATTATCGTATCTTCTTAATCAGTATTCTGTTAGAATCTAGTAGTAGTAGTATTGTTAAAAGTGCTTCGACAACTAAGGTCATTTCGCACGTAGGCCCCCACCGGGAATCGAACTCTGTTAGAATATATTCGGTCTAATTCTGTATACAAGACTTTGCTCACATTTCGATTTTTCTTTCATTCTTAGGTATTTACTTGTTTTAAGGTGTATATAAGAAGGTAATTATAATGGCACTAACATTCCTTGAAGACAATTTTATATAACTGGATGAGGTTTGATTTATGCAAATCTTATTCTTAGACTTGAAATATTATTTGGATCCAACGACAGTCATCGTTGATAGGAGACCTATGTCTCAAACGACACTCTAAAAAATAAATTACAGTAAATTAACTAAAAATTTTTGAAATAAATTCAAAAATAATACTTGACAAAGTTTCCATCAGTCGGCTTAAAGAGGTTGCTTGCAATTACAGGAAAAATGTTATTCTATAAGCAGAACCTTATCAAGACATTTGATTGCATGGAGTTTCTTGATTGATTATGAATGCTCCATGTTCAAGTTTCGTTTGTTATATATTCACTTTGGCAAATTTTGCATTTCTTTAAGAAAGGTATTTATAACAGAAAAATAAATAACAATTTGTTTCCCATAGTTCTTGTCGAATGTAATATATTATTTAAGTTGTCCTTTCCCTTCTTGTATAAAGAGAAAATTTTAAGAGCTATTGATCGTTAAGCAAAAGTCTGTGACTAATATTCGGAAAAAGCGCATAGGTCGGAGTTTCAAAAAGAAATTTAAGTGAAGAATTTTCAAACATACCTCAAAGTTTTAATTTTGATAAGCTTACTTACATCGAAAGAATGTATCCCATATTCGTTTACATAGCTCCAAATCGATTTGATTATGCACGCTGGTTTAAATGTGTTTTAAACAGATACCGTAGAGCAGAGGTCCCCAAAATTTTTGGAAGGCGGGCATAATTTCACAGAAGATCTGAAGGATCTTACATTTAAGTTTTATAACAAAATATATCGTGATTAAAATGGAATAATTTTGGTAGGTTTAATATGCAAGGACACACACTCCAACCAAATCCAGAAGCAGTTGAATATCTATTTTTGAAATTTCATGCACTACCAACGTCATCATATTTGTTTCGATATGTATCAGGCCTATGACCTTAGTGTGTGCTACTTTTCTCTTCAACTTTCGATTGCAGAAGAGTTTTATGATAAAGTGGTTCTGCTTTGCTCGAGGCAACGTAAGTAGCAATTTATTCGTAATCTAATAGATGTTCAATTAGTAAAAATACAAGTTTAAATTGCAAGAATCGGTAGAATCCGAAGGCACTGTAAGATTTTTCCGTTTTTTCTTCAAGTTTAAGGAAATACTGCATTTAATGATATCATTACTTACCGACAACAAATACTATAACTCCAATTATAAGGATGAAAGAATTCTGTAACCGTTGCATAGTCGATACTATATGTGGTGGAAAGGCAACTTACAAACACCAACCGAGCTGTGATACTAGCTTGTCTTTTGGGCATCGCATTACTCTGGGAATTTTTCTCTGAAACTTTTATGATCATAACCTTGGGCCCTGCTTGAGGTCATCGGTGAATGTTACGCATCTTATCTCTTGCAAGCAGCTTATTCAATCTCTTGGAGTTTTCAAGAAATTCGAGTGTTATAGCTTTCGCAAAACGATTTGAAAACCTAATTAGAATATTTTCAGATTTCTCCGTCAATATATTAGTTGAGTTTATCTGGGAATTTTATGTAAAGTAACTATATTTGCCAGATGAAAAGATGAAAATTTAAAACTATATTATACCTAGGTACATTCTTGCCCTTATTTGACGCCTTGGCATGTAAGTCCATCTTTTTTGACCCATTTTGATACCATTCCGAAGTAAACGATTCAGAAATATATGTACACACGTTCTCTGAATATCATGAAAAATAATTTTTCGATTATCAACGCAACGATACGTGCTTTATGTATCTTTTCGTGAAATTCTCCTTTCTCCTCCTCCGTCTTAGCATATTAACTTTTTATTTAAAATATTAGATTAGGCTTTTAATGCGTTTTTATTTTCAAGGGTTCATTTCTACTTAATTTTTCAAAATCTGGCGAATCCAAGGTTGATCGCATTATATAAGCGTATAAGTAATAATTATGAAATATTTATGTTCTTACGGAAAATCATTTGGGAGGTTGAAGGCAATTGAAGGACGTAAGGTTGATATCGATCCAACCTGTCGGCTATACCAGCAGTAATTTTAGTTCGTGGAGTTGCTTTGATGCTTTCATGTAATTTTTGTCGCCGGGACAGAAACTCCACGACACTTTGGATGTATGGGTTCATCAACCAGGGTTTCCTGTAAGATTCGCTTGTATTTAGTTCCGCCGAACTGATCGTCGTGAAGCGTCCTCTATTTATTGAAAATTTTGAATGCGTTTGCTTTGGTTTTCACAAAAGCATTGACAATTTTGCCAAATATGAGTTGTAAAGTATTTTATGGTTCATTTTTTCATGAAGAAACTCAGGAAAATTGCAACTTTAGAACTCTTCCTTGGCTATAGTGGTGCAGGTCCGCAAATTAAGTACACGCATTAGTTTTCTTGCACCCCAAATGGATGGACAAAATAGAGAAAACAATAACTAGGACGTTGGAGGTTGTCAGACAATTTGGTGTGCATCAGCGCAGTTCGGAATTTAGGGAGAGAATAATATGCTTGAATTCAACTCCCTTCTGTGGACAGTGTAAGCTCTCAAGGGTTCAAATTCAAATTTATGGCTTACTCAAGTTTATTACTCAAGGGTTCAAATTTATTTTCAAAATAGCATGAGCCTTATGTGCATTACAAAACTATCACATTTTTGTCCATTGAGAAATAATTGGGTAAATAATAAACCATTAGCCAAGTAACCATGTTTAAATTGACATTATTCAATTCATAATTGACCTTTCATTGGTGTTTTCATGGTGACACATTTTATTTTAGATTTCATAAATCATAGGTCATCATCAGTAAAGTGGAAAAGAACATTGATTATAAGCAACAGATAACTATAATTGTTTGTAAAATTAATGTTGTGAGGTCTATTTTGGATTTCAAAAAGTTAATTCAATGTAAAATGTTAATTGTCCTTNCAGGTTTTTGAGCCCTAAAGGTTAAGGTGGGCTATTTTATTAAAGATTATTGAAAGCCTATTCTATACTTATTTAACATTTAATCATATATCCATTAAAGTAACATTACAGTAATTTATATCAAAACTACGTTCCTCTTGCATTTAAAGCTTTTAAATTAAATTACGATTTGTGAATGTTACCATTCAGCAATAGTGACTGCTGATAAAATATTATATTGTAAGCACAGTCATTAGTTTAGTGATAGTACAAAACATCACTTTTGTGTTTTTAATTTCGGGTGTTTCTCTAACTTGAATATTTCACAATGAATATGAATCCTAATTTCATCTTACTGATATTTTTCAAATCGCGTACGGAGTTTCTCTTCTCGAGTATCGTTACGAGGTCACAACCTTCGGGTTTTAAAGATAACCATTAAATATCAGTTACGATGGACTTGATGTAGTCATTGAAGCATTTCGTTTCCCTTACTGTTTTCGTATGTACATTCTACGTTAAAGAATTGTACACGAGACTCTTCTTAATCATTCTGACATTTTTTTAGTTTGCATTTACATACATGGGATTTTTAGCACCCTCACATTGTAGTTTCTTGGACCAATTCATACTGATGCTGCCCAATTGGGCATTTTTTGTAGAGCCTCATATAATTTCTTTCCTGGACTTATCGTTGAAATCAGTTGTCTATGGCCAAGTAATTTATAATCTCTCTTAAGTTCCCCTTGTTGAACACCACAAGTGAGGAGATTACGGAGAGCATTCATCATGGCATCACTTGGAAGTACATCTGTCAAGATTAATTAAAATTAAATTAGTTTTGTGATTGATTTAACTAAGACTAAAACAAAATAAGTTATTTAAATTAGATTTAACTATTGACTGAGAATGGATTTAATCCAGAATATACACAATAGTGACTATGGCCTGAGTTAATAAAGTGAATGTATTCTTCAATTCAGGATTAATTCATAAGATAGGAAGAAATCAGATTAATATACATTTTATGTCCATAACCTGAAAAAAAACTTAGGATTTGGTACCTTTTGTTGAAGAGGTAATTTCTCCCTCATTTATTTTCATTGTTTGTTTTGTATTATTTTTTGTTCTATATTTCCTACATGAGTTGACATTATTGTGCTGTAGTCAGTTTCAAATCAATATTGTGATTGTGAATATTAAAATGAGTTTTGAAGGATTTTGTGCTTTCCTGGTTTACACTGTGGATGAAGTCCTCATAGGTTCTCCACCAGGTCAGATGTATCATTGCCAATGTTCGATGGCTGATGGTGCCATTGTCTTCAGGACATTGAGACACTTAATGCCCTGAAGATGATGACAGAGTCAGCCATCAAAACATCAGCAATGATTCATCTGACCTGGTGGAGAACAAGGACTTCATTCAATTAGAAAGAGTGCTTTTATGATAAAGTTGGTATATTAAATGTTCCCTATATTTGAGTAATATTTACTGGAAAACATCAACACATCTTCACTTGCAATGTCAGGAAATTTGTCCCTGCCCTGAACAAAAAATATGATGTAATTTTAGATTGAGGATAATTTACATAAATATGATTAATGAGTCACATGTAATTTCTATGATATTCCTGTTTTTAGCCAATGGAACACATTTCTAACCTATGATATGCTAAACATTTCTTGATAATTTCATATGAAATAGAGAAAATGTGAGATAAATGTTAAAAATATTCTATTATGTGTGTAGAATCTGTATTTCTGCTATTTATTATACTTTTACTTGCCTGGGCGGCCATAATTTCTGCTAATAGGTATATTCTTACCTCACAATCATCTTAAATTATGAATACTTTCATTAAATATTAAACACAATAAAAAATCATGGAATGGGGTGTGAGATGTGGTGTACAAACATAATGTACCTAATGGCCTAATGGTTCACACTAATTTTATTCATTCCATAAAAATATCACTGCTGAAATCATAATTGATAGTGAAACCATTGAGAATCGTATGAATTTGTCAAACTCCATGATAATTCGCTGTGTCCATTACTTTCTTCAATTCAGATGGAGAGATTATACACAAGGAATTTAAGAAATTAATCACTTTCGGAAAAATATATTATGCCCTGGGATACATAAATTTGGTTCACCAACCTCCCAAAAATATTTAATTAGAGCCACTGAGTAAAATGTTTGGGGGCCATTGCTTCAGAGCGTCTATATCTCTCCAGAAACCAGAAGCATGTGGCCACCGTAAGAGCCTTTAGCATTCAACACACGACTCATGGAATCCAGGTAGCTGAGTCAGTTTCAGAAATTTTATAATATGAAAAGAACCTTATTTAATCACAGAAATTTGTTCTAAATTACTACATGTGGTATAAAATTGAATTGGATAGTATCATCTATTAAACTCCCTAAGCCTCAATTATTTAGCCACCAACTTTTCTCTGAGGCTCAAATTTTCTCCTTTTCTTCCCACATATAAGTAATTCACTTCACCTAGTAAGTAATCTACTTACAAATTTTATGATGGTTTGTCACCAAATTGTCTTTAATTATTATTGATAATCCACAAACATTAATAAGCTCAGTAATAAGTTAATTAAACCAACTTATTGAGGATATAGTTGGTAGGTGTTTAGCTACCATCTATCCAGAGCATAACCCATGAGTTTTAAAGGGTTAAATATACAGAAAATATCAGTCGTTTGAATGTAAGAGATAAATTTTTCACACAAGCGCTCTCTTGGATCATGCAAACCAATACTGCTAGATCTGTAACTTTTGTGAAAGATAAGCTCAATATGTTTCTATGATTGAATAGGAGGTTAATAAGAGGTTTCACAGAATTAGGTCAGGTTTTTGAGCCCTAAAGGTTAAGGTGGGCTATTTTATTAAAGATTATTGAAAGCCTATTCTATACTTATTTAACATTTAATCATATATCCATTAAAGTAACATTACAGTAATTTATATCAAACTACGTTCCTCTTGCATTTAAAGCTTTTAAATTAAATTACGATTTGTGAATGTTACCATTCAGCAACAGTGACTGCTGATAAAATATTATATTGTAAGCACAGTCATTAGTTTAGTGATAGTACAAAACATCACTTTTGTGTTTTTAATTTCGGGTGTTTCTCTAACTTGAATATTTCACAATGAATATGAATCCTAATTTCATCTTACTGATATTTTTCAAATCGCGTACGGAGTTTCTCTTCTCGAGTATCGTTACGAGGTCACAACCTTCGGGTTTTAAAGATAACCATTAAATATCAGTTACGATGGACTTGATGTAGTCATTGAAGCATTTCGTTTCCCTTACTGTTTTCGTATGTACATTCTACGTTAAAGAATTGTACACGGTCTCTGCTCAGAAGAAAATCACTTAACAACGCGGTAACATAGGAAATCTTTACATTGCTCTCGAAAATAATCATCCTTGAGATAGTGGAACGAAGGCTACTTGAGATAGCTTTGGAATTTTGGTTTGAAGACATCAGAGTTAAATTCGTGGTGCTCATTTAATTATATATTAGTTGGTATTTTAGATTGTAAACATTCTTTAGGTGACTTTTTACGTATTTATTCCGATTGAGAAGCAGATTACGTGTAAATATGTCAATAATAATCATCATGAATAAAGATTTTTCGAATTTGTCGAAAAAATTAGCAAAATTCCACACGACTACATCATCATGAAGGAAATCATGTGAACTCTTCTTCGTATAGTAATTAGAGAGAAAAGGGACGATTATTTTGAAAATTGAATACGATCAATCCATATTCTCGTAATTTATAACGCAAAACTGAAGTAACTGACGGATTTCTTTCCTTGATTTGCTCCCAAGTTAGATATCCTGTTTATCGTGAAAACACTCATCTGAAACTTTCCAGTTTAAATTCTTCAATGGCATCGGTAATTGCAGGTCAAGCACAGGGTCAGCGCTCATCTGTACTTTCCTCCCCAGCATTTAGGGAAAGTCCCTACTTCGTATGGATGACTTCAAAGGAAGTTTTGACTTCCTCGTGTTAAATAATTCTTAGAGATACATTGACGGAGCAACAAAATCTCGTAAGCGCTTTGTGAATATTTCTGCTTACGACATCACAACATCCGTTTTTGAAAAAATGTGAAAACTAAAATAACAGTATTAAGTTTTGTGGTAAAAAATACTTACCTTCGAAGTTCCCAATGAATGCAATGCCAAGAGAATTAGAATTGTATCCACGAGTGTGGGCTCCGGTCTTGTGCCATCCGACGCCTTCGTAGATGCGGCCATCTCCTCCGATTAAGAACCTTTGAAAAATAAATTAATTATTTTTATGATTTCCCGAGGGTACATAACGAATCGCAAATTGAAATAAAGTTATAAGTAATAAGACATTTTCTGTCAAATGCTGATATTTTCTAAATCGTTGTCTTAAAGATAAACCGGAGGAAAAAAATATTCCAAGGAATATTTTTGCCATGCACTCTGAAAGCAAGTCATAACAAGGATATCTGTCCTTTTTGGAATGAGCGCTAGGAAGTGCATACTACGATATAACAAATGAAATTAAAACTGAACTAATATTTTGTAGCTGAAACAGGAAGGACATTTTTCAAATTAAACTAGGAATTGGCACATTAAAGTATATCGAAGGATTATGTTAAATAAGTTCTATGAAAACCAGCAATGGAAACCGAAAGGGAGAAATAGTAGGTAGAATAGCCCTTTGAAGTGAGAATTAGGCCAGAAGAAAACAACGGCCGGTTGCGAACAGTGCAGGTTTGGGGATTTATAAACTGCTCACAAATATCTATGCATGATTTTTCCTCTTGTAGCGCTGTGAAACTGGACCAAAGCAGTAGTGTAGAATAGAAGATTAGAGGCAATTGAGATGAAATGCTACACATGAAAGTATATTAGAATTTTTCATAATATAATGTATTTAGAAGCTGAATACACATCCTGAAGATAGATATTAACTACTGAAGAAGTACTCCTACGAACAAAAGAAAGTAGTAGTCTTTGGAGAATAGTATATGGAAAGAAAACGAGAGTCAGCGGAATATTTTCATGAATAAAGATAGGAAACCAAATCCGACGTGATAGACTGCCAAAGACGTTTTTTTAAAGAATGCTGGAATTAGCAGAAGACAAAAGGCTAGAAATATGAGGCAAAAATGTTAAGAAATTTTAAGAGAAGAAGCGTTTACTGGGAACTGGGGAGACCTGGAGACCTTCATCAAACTAATGATCGGATTATTAACCCACGATGATGATGATCCATATCCATTAATTTAAGCTATTTGATATAAATTATTGGAGCAATTGATCAGAAATGTTCGTAATCGTACTTTTGAAGGTTGCTCTGATATATCAATTGGAAACATCCGTCGTACTGTTATTGTAGCATGCCATGATTCCTTTAAATAGGTCCACCAGATATGTATAATTTATTTAGGCAGAGTATAACAATGGGGTTAATGAGTAGCTATCAAAAGAGGAATTACTGATAGCTCTCTACCGGGTCCTTTTTATAATCCGGCAGGTCATTTAAATTGCTTATGATAAAACAAGGGACGGTGTCTCTCTCATTGGTTTTAAAGTCAGTTCCCCTTTCGGTGTAACATCATTGGAATATAGGAAAATATTACGTGTAGCCAATGTCGTTGAAATTTCTCTCGGCCATGTGGAATTGTTGAGTGCTGCGGACCCTTTCAGTGCACTGATCAGGTGTAGTACATTGTGGAGTGGCCGTGTGTATGATTATAGCTTTGTCCACTGGAAAGGGTGTGTAGGTGATGGCTTTAGGAGGCCGCGCACTCCATTCCGCTCTGCTTACGATTGGTGGACATCCTGGTTCAGGCTCGTTTCCTATTTTAAGGTATGAGAGAAATAGTAATTAAAGAAATCAGCATTAACAAGGTAAAATTTAGTAGAATATTTATGGTCCAGTGTTTTGGCAATAAATCAATTTTTACTGATTAAGACGCTTTCAATAAGGTAGTCTTGGTTACGTTGACATACATTAAAGAATATTCCATAGCACACGAGCGCCTCGAATTATTTACAAGCAAACTTTTCTAGTAAGTAAAGATGGTTCTTCAAAAATGTTTGCTATTTGTCAGAGGAATGCTGCTTATACTGTCGTCTTGAAAGCCTGTTTGCTTTTACTCAGTTCACCTGTTATATTTTCGAAAGCTTTTTCCCAAGAAATCGTTTTTACGGCATTTCAGTTGCTTATTAACTAAATTGTACATTTATTTTTTCTATTTCATCATTCGCTTATTTAAAATTGCTCCGTATATGAGGAGTTTGCTCTGTAGGAGTTCTATGTATCAGTATGCATATGATTCGGAGATAGAAGCCGTTGAGAATTTGAAATATACAATCATATTTGTCTATACCGTTGTTCCGTACTTGGAATTTTGAATTTATCCACCAGAGACATGCTTAAAGGGATTACTACTATTAGTAATAATCTGGTCTTTTTGTTGGTATTTTGAAGAAATAAACACCGTCCTTCGAGTTATTAGTCAGCATCACCGCTGAATTAAAATCCATGTGGAACGAACCTTACTTTTTTAATCAATTAAAAAGTGTAATCGCCATTTCGATCGTGTTCAATAAAAATGTTCACTAACTTTCCGAATTTCAACCGCATACGAGAAAATAATCTCAACTGATTACGTTTTCCTCGTTAACTCGCACCCTTTAAAAGATCACTTTAGAGTGCCCAGCTAATGTATTTATTTCACACGTGTAACGTTTGTGATAAGGTCTTTACTTTCAGCGGGTTTGGTGAACGTGAAAATTTGGTCATTTATGAATGTATAAATGTCATTTTGATATAAAATAATAAGGAATTTATCAATCGTATAAATGTATGATAGTCACTGGCGTAATGACTCCTTTCATAATATAAATGGCAATTATCATAAATTACCAATAATTAAACTCTTAAAATAAACTTATCCAGCGTTCGCTAGCATTTATTCACGAGGAACTAATTAAGAAAAACTTTTAATGAATCTTCCAATTCCCTTTCAGTTTCTTTCTCTTGATATGAAGTTTTAGTGTTAAATAGGGTATAAGACTCTTTGTCTGTCGTAGCAAGCCCTGAGAACATTACGTTAGCTTTGTAGGCGGTATTCCCTTGGTACACGTAACGTTGCTGAATAACCTTGGTGATCACCATTCCGCGGAGTAAACACTAATGCGAAATCGGACTGACCTTAGAAAGGGGTTTCCCCGCGCTTCGGGGCTGATCACATGTCCGAGTGGACAACGAGTCCGATGTTTACAACGATAGTGATTCATGATGTCATGATTATCTGGCACTTGCGCGAGAGCTTCAAAGCTCTTTTCTCAGTATTATCAGGAAATGCACTAGGTTGATGCACTAGATTGATTTTAAAAATGGATGCTCATGTATGTACCTCATATGAAAGGGTTGACCTATAGAAATATTAGCCTTAGAGACCATGACACTCCTACGGAAACTCATTTTCCTGATAGATTAAACATTGGGTTAAAAATTATGCTAGCGTCCAACCACCTTTGTATGATTTCTTCATAAAGATTCATAAGAAGTAATGTATATAAAAAGTTTAAGAAGAAAATCATAAGGAGAATAACTGTAATATATTCACCGCGATAATGTTATGAAATTGATATCTTCCTGTGTCGTCAAATATTATGGAAAAAAATTTCTGCGGCATGTGGCTCTCATGTTGTTTTCTTTTTCATCGCAAGGTAATTAAGTAGCATTTTTAAACTTTCGTAAAATATAATTACGGCGATTCTTTTCTTTTACTTACGTCGTAAGTTATTGGAAATGTGTTTAATTAATAGAATATAAATAATCAAAAACACAAAAATTATATTTGATGTATATATTGCAACAAATTACAATGCTAAATTCGTATTTAAATTTATCTGCTTCCAGTTGTTCTAAAATGCCATTAATTTATCTGATAATGTTTCAGTTACTTAAGTTTATCATAACTAAGATTCTATATCACTAACCAGCTGTAAATTACTATGTTCAATGGTCACTTTTATGAAAATGAATATGTTTATAATAGATTTACTATCGTAAATAATCTTCAAAATTTTATAGTTTTTGCTGGTTAATAAGATTTCTACGATCAAAGGTGGATTTCCTGAGGAACTTGTGCAGAAATTTGTGACGCTGTTATAAAACATTAAATACATATATATTGTCATAGTAATAAGAGTAACATCCTTTTGGTAAATATGAACTATTAAGTTTTTATAACTGCACATATCGAATCCTATCGTTAGCATAGTTCAGCTATTGTTATTCTGATCCAATATCAATCTTCCTTGACGAGTTACCATGTATCCAACGACTATCCTAACAACTGGAAAATTAAGATTGTATTGTTGTTACCACAACCTAATTTTGAAACAATTTTTATGATGTTTGTCTTTTAAATTTTCTCCATGCACATTAAACAGGTCAATTCTAAAAATTTCCATCGGACATCCAATGGAAAAACAATTCGCTGGAACAGGGCCGAAAGGAAAGAAATTCCAGTTATACGACCTTCCATCCATCTCCAAGGTTATTCGCTGCGATCTTCTTAAATATATAGTGGATGGAGTGTCAGTCGGGATACAGTGATTATTATTCCAAAGTTGCAAAAGAAAGAATCGATAAGTTGTTTTCCCTTTCGCATGCATCGTGCAGACTGTCGAGACAAAGGGGCGGTTTCGAAAATATCTCCTTGGAAATCTAATGGAAAAGAAATCGCTAATAATCTCCAGATGAAAACTATTTCGAACCATAAGACAAACACACTTTCCAAACATAAAATCACTCGACTGCCTTTATTTTCCAGAAATCGACTTGGTTCCATTTTAACCCAAATGGGAGTATTTTGAGAAACTCGTTTGATGAGACTATTTAAGAACAGCTGCTGTTGAGGTGCGTTAATTAATGTCGTTACAAAGTCAAAGAACAAGATACGTTATTATGAATTCCATTTACTTGAAACTGGAGGGATGGTGTAGAACTCCACTTAAAAATATTGATTTATGCTCATTGATTCGTTCAAAATTAGTCTTATTTCAGTGAATGATAAAAAAGGTGTGATCTTATGAGATGAAATTTCGATGCTAATGTAAAATGTATCTGTGGTGTGCAAGGTAGTGCAGAATGCGGACTTGATTATTTAAACAGGATGCCGCCCCATACTTACCATAAAAGTAGGTATTTCAGATTTTCAGGTCAGTATTTGAATATTATATATATACAGTGATGTATCATTTAAGAGCTTAAATGATTTGATCGCTCAGAATTTCTCTTGAATGATTAAATATGGTTGCAGAACGATCAGCTCTTTTGCATAATGTTTAAGTCAGAAAATTTGACTATTAGTTCAGGAATGCATGGCTGAGAGATGCATGGACGATGTTACCCATAATTTCAATCGAATAATAAGAAAACAAACGGAATGCACGACTTTGTTTTCCTTTCTTGTAACGGTAATCGTGAGAAGCGATAACCATCGAAAAACGAAAGGGACGGAAAACTATGAGTTTTCATTCGTCAAGCAAAATATCAGATTAATTTTCAGAAAAAGCGAACAGATCGGTGTATCAAAAAGACATTTTATGAAAGAAATACTATAATTAATAGTACTGAAAATTTAACGAAAATGAAACATCAATATTTTGATAAGGTCTATACGTGGAATGATTATTTCCCATGTTAGCATACACATTTCCAAATGCGTTTGAGTATGCACGCTGCATTAAAATATATTTTAACGTATACAATAGATCGTCACATCCCAGTTACCTGGGGTTAATATTTCCGCTCTGATTGCTATGTTTCCTCTCCGATTAAATATTTTTTCCGCCAATAACCTCTATTATATACTTTCGAAGGAAACTTCAACATTTTGTCCCATTGAAAAAAAATAAAATGCGAAGTAACTTCTAAGAAAATGGTGTTTTGATGTACGTGTAAGCTCTACCTTTAGATTCGGGTACGAAACCGAAAAATTCAATCATATCTACGACATTATCCAAGACTCAGTACTACACATCAGGAAATCTTCTTTCCTTCTCCGATTTACTCTCAGCTGTATACCTAGGTAAATAACGGAGAGGAGCTCAACAAAAGCAAAATGTAGAATTCCCAACACAAACAGAATTGACCTAAAACAACGTATACAATACGAAACAAAGTTTACCTATTCCGGAAATCTGCACTTCGAATACCGTTATATTTGTTTTGATATACTTTATTTCCTTGGCCATACCGTGGGAAAATTGTTTTCTCTATTTTAGGTTATAGAAGAATAGAGTTTCACAGTAACGTAGTTACATTTTTCACAGGGCCGCTAAGGTATCACTTAGTGCTTAATCTTGATATGTTAATTGTTTAAAATCCTAGTTAAAACTATCTGCAACGATGTATTGTTAAGAATTCTCAGGCAGTTTAAGATTGTTACGTTTCTCTTAATCTAAATTGAAAGAAAGATACTCCTCTGCATAACAGAAAAGTACCTTTCGCACGTCGCTGTAAAGGAAAAGTAGACGTACGCGACTTCTCCTTTAGTCTCCGTTGTACAGTCACTCTACTTTGGTCGGAGAATTTTCCGTCACTTTCACCGTTTCATTTACCTGTTACATTTGTGTATTAATGCTCTGGTTTAGAAAGTCAAAAACTACAAAATATATTTCTAAGGTTAAAGATTCTTTGAAGGTTTATAGTCCCTAAACTAATAATTTTACGATAAAAAGATTTGCTGAATTAACTCTGCGATATTCTTAACCGAGATGAGTATGTGCTTACTTCTTGCAACGCTAAGGAGCGATTCGTAAAAAATCTCGTGAAAGAGGACAGGATATTAAAAGTCATAACAAGCTGTAACTTCATTGGAGTCATTATTATCAGAAATCAAATGCAAACTAATCTCAATCTCAATTTAGATTCACCGTACAGCGAATAAAACGGAGTACGTGATGGCCAACACGGCTGTAGCAAAACGACCGGTGACTATAAAAGATAAATACCGGATGAAATACTACGTTTCATAATTTCAGTACTTACCGGCAACGAATACTCCTACTATTCCAATTATGAGGACGAAAGAATTCTGTACCCGTTGCATGGTTGATACTCCGTTAGTCGTTGGAACTGCAACTGACGGACACCAACCAAGCTGTCCGGTCTTATACTAGCTTGTCTTATGGGCATCGTTTTATTTTTCCTGCGGAAAGGAAAAAAACTTTCCTTTGAGAATCTTCGTCGAGCGCAACCTTGGGTCTGCGGTGAGGTCATCAGTGAATGTTACGAATGTTATCTCTTGCGTGTAGCTTATTCAATCTCTACTGCTTCTCAAGAAATTTGACTGTTATGTCTCTCGCGGAACGAATTTAAAATCTACGTAGAATATTTTCAAATGATTCTCTTCCGTAAATTATTACATATACGTCTTTTCCGTAATTAAACGTATACGTCTACACATACAAATATGTGCGTTTTTTATTAAAAATAACGAGGTAGATTTACTTTTCCCTGTTTGATTTTCGAAATCATGAAGAAGTTGAAGTTGTAAGTTGAAGGTTTATTTCCTTATTCGATGGCAAAACAATCGTGGTATATTGTAAACGTGTTTTCTGTTGATGAAAAAGTATGCCGATTATCAATTTTAACATAATAGCTATCCTAAGTATGATTTATGTACATATGATTCCCTTTCCACGTCCTTGAAATTACAGACATCTTTCAAAGAATATATTGCAACATTTTGAAGGCGCTATATTTTGCAGTTTCCTTTTCCCCTCAATATTTTAATCATCCTGCGATACAAAGACATTTTATTTAAATGTTTAGATTGCCTAAATTTCCAGCTTTCGAACACAGCACATATGCGAAGAAAATCCACAAAAGCAATAAAGGCTTGGATGATAAGGGTTAACTTGGAAATATTTATATACTCGTAATTTCCAAAAATATTTATTTTGAAAGATTGAAATCAGTTGGATGAATGAGTAGTATCAGAAATATGTTCATGAAAAAAGTAATTCATAAAATTTTTCGCAGGATATCTGAGAGAGAAAAAATATACCTAGAAGACCTTTGTTAGCTGGTTATCTGAAGATAAAGAAATTAGGCAAACACATCTATGATTTACACCTTAACCTCTCATAAAATTGCCTGCATGACCTGCCTAATGTAATGAATGTGTAATATTTATAAATCTGCTGAGTATATATTATCATTCTCGTCTCGTCTACTTTCCAAAAGAGATGCATAATATCAGATTTAATCCTGTTGCATATAATAATTCAGAGCCGCGCCGTCCTATGGGTGCAAGGGGTGCATCGCACCGGGCGGCGGCATCTTTTGGGCGGCAATAAATGCATAGCCAATTATTATTATAGTAATAGCCATTATTATTATTACAAAAACCTTATTTGTTGCATTTTGTGTGATACACGCGTAATCTAGGAAAGATTTTGACGTGAAATTAAAGATTGGCAAACATATGTAGTAAGAACTTAAGGATAACTCAAGACGAGAAGGTAATATTCGTTCAGTGGATTTTATCGATGTTATTTACGTTGCAATACAATTTTCATTAGCAACTTTCGTATTAAGTTGCGAAAAAGAGATTTGATACAAATCGCATAATTTGAAGTTATGCGCATTGCGACGATAATGTTACTCGAACGTAACGTGAACTATTAACAATTAACTATTCTGTACGCTATTTACTCTGTCAGCATACGGAATATATATTATTAATTGTAACCGATATTTTTAATCAATGTGAGCTGGGGAAGTCATAAAACACTGGTTTTTAAGTCTTTCAAAATAATTTTTGCCTGTAGATCAGGAAATGTATGGTTTTGGTATTTAATTTTAAGGGGCGGGAAATTGTTTGCACCCGGGCGGCAGATAGGCCGGGCGCGGCTCTGTCAGGGAGCCCAGAGCTCCTTTCCAAAATTCAATTTCGTGATCCATCCATTCACCAAAATCTGGTAACAACTTCTTCATAGAGGCTTACTCCACTAATTATATGTATTATTCACGGTTATCCCATATCCAACGATTTGGTAACTCAATTCTTCCCATAAATTCCATTGGTAGATCTCTTGATTGTCTATATAATTATTTTTCTTCTTACAAATCATGAGTACTTTCTTACTATAGTCTTTATTTTGTCTATGTATTTTTATCTTTCATTTATGCCTGTGTTAATTTTATTTACTGCATAGCTAAAGAGATAATTTTATGGAATTTAACATTATTTCAACAGGATGCCGCCCCATACTTACCATAAAAGTAGGTATTTCNGATTCAATGAAATTGATTTTTGTCCTGCACAAAATGATATTTTTTAAAATAAATTGAGGAATAGTGTTGATATAACATATTTGTTGTTTTATATTGATGGCTCTCTTTGAAAGAGATTAGATAATTGTCAAGATGGTGGACAAAAAGTTTTTTTGCTCAGTGCATTCCAAGAATATTATAAAAAACCAAGTTTTCATTACTTATGACTTAGACTGTCAGTCAGTTTTCCATTTCAACATGTGGAATATCAAATTCTATTACAAATGCAGGGATTGGTAGTGTCAATCTATATTTCAAGTGTAAATTGTGTGTTTACCTGCCATGGGATCCCATGATGGATTTTGAAAGGAAGCGGGATATTCTTCTAAACATGATAAACGACCTTCAAAGCAAATTATTGGATTGTATGGATATGATGAAAAAAACAGAGCAGAAAGAAAGGTTGAGAAACAGTTTGTGGAAAGGTGGAACTGCAGTATGTTGGCAGAATCTAGTTGAAATTTATTAAATAATTACCTTCAAAATTCCCAATGAATGCAATACCGAGAGAATTAGAATTGTATCCACGAGTGTGGGCTCCGGTCTTGTGCCATCCGACGCCTTCGTAGATGCGGCCATCTCCTCCAATTAAGAACCTTTGAAAAATAAATACATTAATTTCATGATTTATCAAGGGTGCATAACCAATCGCATATGAAGTTATATTTACAGGAGTTAAGATTCTCTCCTTTGTATGATTATTTTAAGTCTATATTTGAAAGATAAACTGACGGAAAAATTATTTCAAACAATATTTTAGTGATGAATGCCTAAAAGAAAGAGGACTCAAGAATTCTGTCCTTTAGGGGAAAGAGTGCTAAGAAGTACTTACTTGTATTAATTTTATAAATTACTATTCAAATAAAAATAAAGCTAAACAGAATATGTTTCTTGCTACAAACTTCTGAGTTGAATTGCCATAAACCCATAACTCAAATTATATATGACAAATTTTGATTTTTTTACAAGTAAAATTATGTTTGTCCCTGAAAGTGGAAAATTCTTTATCACAACAATATTTTAAACTGAGACTTCTTTATTATTCTGTCATTTTCAGTCTGAAAATATATGTGTTTGTTTTTTAGCATCATCATACTCTAGTTTCTTGAACCTGTCATGGAGATTCTGCCCAATTGGGCAATTCTTGTATATCCTCAAACAATTTCTTCCCAGGACTAATTGTAGCAATGACTTGTTTTTGTCCTAGTAATTTATAGTCTGTCTTGAGTTCCCCTTGTTGTACAGCACAAGCAAGGAGGTTGCGAAGATCAGTCATCATGGCATCACTGGGATGTACATCTGTCAAAACAAATCAGTATTCAGTATGAGTTAAAAATTCTGATTTTCCTGAAAGGATGTGTAAGAAAATTTTGGACAAGGCAAGTTGTATGCTTCTAGATTATGGTTTGAAAGAAGGCTAGAAGCCTTCTTCTAACTGCAGCAGTGTTTGCTGCAATATACCTGATCAACAGGAATAAGTGCCCTCCAGCATAGTTAAGTTTGAGCTAAAGTTTGGTATGGTATAAAGTCAGATCTAAGGTAGTTGAATGTTGGATGTATTGTCTACCTTCATTTAACAAATGAGAAAACTACAGGTAAATTTGATGAAATAAAGGTATATTACATTCAGTTATTCTGAAAATGAGTATAGATTATGGTCTTTAGTTGACAATAAGGTAATATTTGTCAGAAATGCCATTTTTTATGAGATTAAAACTAGTAGTAGTAGTAGTAGTATTGTTAAAAGTGCTTCGACAGCTTAGGTCATTTCGCACGTGGGCCCCCACTGGGAATCGAACCCGGGACCGCTTTCATTGAAGTCGAACGCATTGCCCATTTGGCTATCCGGGAGCCCGAGATTAAAACTTAATTCATGAGAAATTAGTGCAATTTTCCAGAGGTGACCATTTGATGTAGAGGAAACCAATGAGGTTGGAGTTAATGCATCAGCAATTTGTGTTAATAGGTTATGAGAGTTGTATTCAGGAGGGGAATATGTTTAGCCAGAAGACAAAGTTGTATTTGAGGATTTTGATTAAGAAAGCAATGAGCTTGACATAAAGAGAGCAAGAATCAAGTTAAAATCAATAAACCTTGGAGATTATGCAAAATTGGCAATGGTAGCCCATGTTGTAGAAATAATGTATATAGATATGCTAAAGGAAGGCTGTTCAGATTTTGTTGTACCGCTTGCACAAAGCTCTATTTAACTTCAAATCTAATTTTTGTTTCATTGCAATGAACTGTAGCAATGATGTATCCTAGGATTAAGTTTGCAGAGCTGGATGAAAGATATGATTGGCCATTTTGCAACCAGCAGTTGAGGAACAGCTTCAAGTTACAAAGGAGAATGAAACTTGGGAAGTTGTCTTCCTTCCTTCACAAAAAGTACATATTAAATGTGAGCATTTACTGTCACACCTGATGGAGATGGAAATTTAGAAGTACTCAAGGGTAGGTTAGTTTTTAAGAGCTATGCTCAGAAGGGAATAGAATACAATTAAGCCTATATTCCAGTTGCCATTTTATCTATAGTAAAAGGTTTCTTGGTAACATAAGGAATCTTAGTGTTTCTAGACTAGGTATTGGGAATGCATTTTTGCAAGGGGTTCTAATTGAGTAAATTTAATGTTACCACTTGAGGGTTTAGATATTATGGTTAGAAGCAGACTACAATTGAGTAGAATAGAAGATTCAACGATTCAATGAAATTGATTTTTGTCCTGCACAAAATGATATTTTTTAAAATAAATTGAGGAATAGTGTTGATATAACATATTTGTTGTTTTATATTTTATTCTCTTTGAAAGAGATGAGATAATTGTCAAGGTGGTGGACAAAAAGTTTTTTTGCTCAGTGCATTCCAAGAATATTATAAAAAACCAAGTTTTCATTACTTATGACTTAGACTGTCAGTCAGTTTTCCATTTCAACATGTGGAATATCAAATTCTATTACAAATGCAGGGATTGGTAGTGTCAATCTATATTTCAAGTGTAAATTGTGTGTTTACCTGCCATGGGATCCCATGATGGATTTTGAAAGGAAGCGGGATATTCTTCTAAACATGATAAACGACCTTCAAAGCAAATTATTGGATTGTATGGATATGATGAAAAAAACAGAGCAGAAAGAAAGGTTGAGAAACAGTTTGTGGAAAGGTGGAACTGCAGTATGTTGGCAGAATCTAGTTGAAATTTATTAAATAATTACCTTCAAAATTCCCAATGAATGCAATACCGAGAGAATTAGAATTGTATCCACGAGTGTGGGATCCAGTCTTGTGCCATCCAACGCCTTCGTAGATGCGGCCATCTCCTCCAATTAAGAACCTTTGAAAAATAAATACATTAATTTCATGATTTATCAAGGGTGCATAACCAATCGCATATGAAGTTATATTTACAGGAGTTAAGATTCTCTCCTTTGTATGATTATTTTAAGTCTATATTTGAAAGATAAACTGACGGAAAAATTATTTCAAACAATATTTTAGTGATGAATGCCTAAAAGAAAGAGGACTCAAGAATTCTGTCCTTTAGGGGAAAGAGTGCTAAGAAGTACTTACTTGTATTAATTTTATAAATTACTATTCAAATAAAAATAAAGCTAAAGAAATTTTCTATACCCACAACAGGGAAGAAAATTTACAAGTGAAACTAGAAATGGATGTATTTTATCAAATCGAAGAATTCTACTGTTGAATCATTAAAATAAAAGCAATCGAAGATACCAGAGAAAAGAAGATGGTAGTGCAGCTCAAAGAGCGAGCGAGCATTGTACCAGAAGAAAACAATTATTGGAAGTAACTAATAGTTGGAGAATAAGAAACGGTGCATAAAAATCTGTGCGTGAAATTATCTCTTGAATGGATGTGGAACAGGGACGACAGCAGCTGTAGATAATAGAAGATTGGAAGCAATGGCGGTGTGATGCTACGGATGAACAATGAGATAAAATGTACTTAGCCGGCGCGCCGTCCTATGGGTGCAAGGGGTGCATCGCACCCGGACTGCGGCATCTAAAGGGCGGCAAAAGAAGCGTAGCCAACCATTATTATTACAGCAACATTATTTGTCGTTTTCTGTGTGATATACGTGAATTATATAGGAAAGATAATCATATGAAATTAAAGATTAGCAGACATTTAGAGGAAAGAATTACGGATAACTCAAGACGAGAAAGGAATATTCGTGCAGAGGATTTAATCAAAGAATTGGAATCGATAAAAATTTTCTGGTACCAAGAACAAATCCTCTTCAAGTTTCGGACTATATCCTCACGAGACATTTGATCGGAGTCTTTCCTAATTTTCAACTAGCTTTGGGTGTTTAATTGACAATTCCTGGTGCTGTTGCCGCTAAGACAATGGCAATCGAAAGTAATGCGAACTGTTAAATCATAATGGCCATTCACTATGTCAGCATACTGAATATGCAATGTTACTGATGTTTTTTCACTATTGCAGGGAGGGGAACGAAGATATAAAACAATTGTTTTTCTAAGTTTTACATAATAATTTTTACCTGCAAATCGGGATATGGATGATTTTGGTATTTAATTTTTAGGGGAGGCAAATTACATTCGCACCCAGGCGAAAGATAGGCTGGGCGCGGCTCTATATAGAGCTATCGAATGCAAATCCTGAAGTTGGTTGGTCTTTCCTGAAGAACTCCTCCATCAAGCAAGAGAAGAGAGTAGACAGTAATCGGTAGAAAATTTTATGAAAAGATAGGAAGCTAAATCGGGTGCGATATCCTGTCGAAGACGGCTTTTGGAGGGAAGGTAGAATTATAACAAAAGACAAAAGGTTAGATGTGTGATGCAAGTGGACGAAAATCGAAAGAGAATGAAGCGATTGGAAGGAAACAAGATTAAACGACGTACTAAACCTCGGATTTGGATGGCCCTCTTGTGGTACGGTCGGAATTTTCCAACATCCTAAGCCGGTTTTAAGAACGAAAAAAGTCCCAATTAACATCTGCCAAGAAAGCATTAGTTATTGCTATGATCTTCGGATTTTTAACCTATGATGATAATACTCCATACCAAGTTAAGCTCTTTGATTTAAATTATTGAAACAAGCGATAAGAAATTCCGTAATCATTCTTTTGAAGGTTGCACTGGTATGTCAATTGGAAACATTCGTCGCACTGTTATGTGCAAAGCATACTTTCATGATAATTTTGATTGTTCTGTCATGGATGTGTAACTATGTGGGCAAGGAATGATTATTGAAAGTGGAAAAAGCGGTAAATATCTACCAAACCCCTTTCAAAATCCGCGTAGAACACATCAATTGTTCATTGTTAAGTGGTAAAGAGGAATGAATAACTGACATCCCTATAATTTATTTCAACCCATTTTCCCCATTCAAAAATGCCATTCCAACATCATTGGAATATAAGAAAATATTACGAGTAGCTAATATCCGTGAAATTTCTCTTGGTCATGTGGTACTGTTGGATACCGCGGAGTCTTCTTGTGCATTCTTCAGGAGTAGAACATTTTGGATCTGACGTGTGTATGATTATTGCTTTGTCCACTGGAAAGGGCATATGAGTGATGGCTTTAGGAGGCCGCGCACGCCAGTCCGCCCTGCTGACGATAGGTGGACATCCAGACTCGGGCTCATTTCCTATTTCAAAGTATGGAAGAGAGAAAATAATAAATGAAATGAAAGAGTTATTTGCAGATAAATTTTTATGGTCCTGTTTCTCTTTATTCTCGAATTTTTACTTTTTAAAGATGCATTCAATGATATAGTCTTGGTTACGTAGACATTCCTTAAAGAATATTCCATAGCATACTGGAGTCTAGTTATTTACAAGCAACTTTTTCTAGTAAGTACATATGATTCTTCAATAATGTCTGCTGTTTGACAGAGGAATACTGCTTACGCAATCGCCTTGGACGCATGTTTGCTATTGCTCATTTAACAAATAGTTTTTCGAAAGCTTTTCCCTAAGAAATTGTTTTCATGGCACGTGCGTTTACGTGCTTATTAACTGTAATATATGTTTGTTTTCCATTTATTCACTTGATAATTTATAATCGCTACGCTTATGTGGCTATAGGATTTCGAAATATCAATAGGGTTTTAATTCGGAGATAAATGGAAGTCGTTGAGAATTTGATGAATGCCATCATATTTATCTGTCCTAGTTGGAAATATTTTGAATGTCTCTACCTAACGCCAGCTAAAAATATTACTAATAGACCGGTACACTTATACATACAGTGTTTGCTGAAGAATGAAATACGTGCTTTAACCGCCAAATTCACCGGTGGAATAGAGAGGAAACACTTCTATTTTTGACATATTTGTCCAACATAGCTTAAACCTCATATTTTTCATCATGAATGAAATGTTATCAAAATCTAATTTTCGAAAGAATTTGTATGCTGTTTCCCGTTCAGCTTTTTTCTATGCACATTAAACTGGTCAATCCTAAAAATTGACTATGGACACCCAGTGGAGAAACTTCATTTCGCTGGAACCAGGCCGATAGGAAAGAAATTCCAGTTATACGACCTTCCATCCATCTCCAAGGTTATTCGCTGCGATCTTCACAAATGTATGGTGGATGAAGGACCACGGGACACAGAGATTATCATCCCGAAGTTGTAAGAGACAATCGCTGAGTAGTTTTCCATTTCACTTTGGTATATATAATACATGCATCGCGCAGACTGTCAAGAAATGAGAGGTTACGAAAATATCTACTTGGAAAGCTGATTGAAAAAAAATCTCTCATATTCTACCGATTACTTTTTTGGGACATAAGAACACGCTTTTCAAACTAAACTTCACATATCCGCCTCGATTTTCTAGAAATAAGGCCTTCGAATCTTGTTTAACTTTTGTTGTATTTCCTTTAATCATTTATTTTTGCCTTTAAATAAGCCATTTGTTTTTCAGTACTAATTCTTTTGGATTTCAGGGTTTATTTTTGTAGGAACTTAACTGTTTGTTTTTGCTTGTTTAGACAAACTAATATCTCTCTAAGTCTAATTCTTCAATTTTACTTATTCTTCATAGATTAATAAGTTCTTTCGGAATTCTGTTTAGAATTTATCCTTATAAACTTAATTTCCTTCGGTCTGAGGTTCTGCTCGCACCACATATTAGTTAGTGTGACTGTTTTCCGCGTGAATTGTTATTTTGAATTAATTTATTATTAGGTATCACTATAAATCGCTTCATTTTATACATATATTTGTTGTAAATCAAATCAATCGACCGATTAACGGGCAGAAAACACGCGTGGTATAAGAGGTCGTTTTGTTCGACGACGAAGAAATGTCATCGGTAGTTCCTCCGGGTAGTGTTATCGGGCCGATCGTTCTTAACTTACATCATCGATATGATAAACAATGTAAATATTACTCATTAGCTCTTCGTGGACGACACTCTTATTCAAATTCAAAATGCGAAAAATACATCCATATTATAGGACGACATGGACGTTTTCTCTGAATGGTGTGAAGATTGAAAGCTCGGCTTGAACGCAGAAAAATGTATATGAGCATGACACGCTTCCTGAACCGAAACTGCAGCCAAACCCCATACTTTACAAGTGACGTGGAATTAGAACTCGTAAGTCAATACAAATATTTAGGTGTCCTTTTCAGTAGTAATTTATCATTTGAAATGCACATTCAAAGTGAAGTAGGGTCAGCTGATATGGCTCTTAGACTATGTAACCGCGTTTTCTGAGATGTAATAAGGCTTCCAGAGTGGAGGTTTATTTTTCTCTATTTCGTCCATCGCTTGAATACTGCTGCGCGTTCTGGAATCCGCGCGGGAAAGGTTTGATCCGGTTGATCTTGGAGTTGGAGCGCCTAAAATGTAAAGCGGTTCGTTTCGTTAAGGGAGACTACTGGCTTATTACCATTGTATCAAAGTAAATTTTTTTCCTTTCAATAAGCTGTAAAGCAGGATTAACATCTCAAAAGATGGAGACGATGTTACCTCTACGTTTAGATTCAGGTATGAAACCGAAAAATTCAATGAAGATCAATCAAATCCAAATTAAATTGAATAGTCGAATGGAGCACTCAATGAATAATCGTGGAATAAGAGTGACTAATCTGCAGCTTATTTAGTCAAAGACCAGACCGAATTCACTCGCAATCTGTGAAAATTGAGCCTCAACGTTGAATGTCCTAGTAGGTGTATCATTGATACCAGTTATCGTCTACAGAAACTGAAAAAGTAATCATCATTCTTCCAATGGAATTAATTTCAGAATTTTTATGAATTCATAGAATTGGATTTATGTATGTTTTCTAAATATTTGAGCCTTTCTGGAGTAGTAATCCGACGAAAATTTTCTCTTCAAATCGCTTCTGGCATTGACATAAATACATAAACTTAAGGTCTTTCAATGATTTGTTCTCTGGAAATGACCTTTCCTGGCACCAGTCCAATGTAGATACTGAGGATGTAAATTATTTTCCGAAATTTTTATCTGCTGTCCCTGGATATTGTGTTTCCCTGCAACGTTGGACCATTTCAGACGCAGTGGAGGAACCACACTAAGTTCCCCTTTTTTGCCTTTTTCTACGGCGCTGTAGTTATTTTTTCAATTTGACATTTTTTAACAAAAGTATCTCATTTCTTTTTTTCTTTCCATAAAACTTCTTGGTGGCTTCTTATACAGCAATTGCCCTTTTCCCATGCCTTACAACAGTAGATACCGGTTCTATTCTAAAATTTACCATATCATCCTTCACTAGATTTAAATTCGTAAATGACACGCAGGAAATTCTCTCGGGTTACTAGTCGGGTGGTTTGGTGGATCATCACCGACGTTTCGGCCGCACACTCTGCAGCCATCTTCTAGGTGATGATGAAGAAATAAAGAAAGGCTCTCTCTTCGTCCGAAATGCTGGCAAAAATCATGCATTAGAACCTCCAGAAAGAGGTTTTAATGCATGTTCAGCTCAATGCTCAAGCGCATGTTTAATAAAGTTCTTGGAATTATAAAAGAGGGACGGTAGGTTTATTGAAATGAAGATCAAATGAAGAGATTAAAATGAATACGAAAAGGGTTCGAATGTTAAAAAGTTCGTCTACAGTGCGGTTCGTAAGTCAGTCAGTAAGGTAAGAAGTAAGGAAGATTCGCAAGGAACCTCTGTAGCACATTTCTTTAGTACTTACCGGCTACGAATACTCCTACTACTCCAATTATAAGCATGAAAGAGTTCTGGAAGCGTTGCATGGTTGATACTACAGACCTTCAGACGTTGAAAAAGCAACCAACGAACACTAACTGAGCTGGCCGGTCTTATACTAACTTATCTTACGGGAAACGTTTTATTTTTCCTGCGGAAAGAAAAAAAAACTTACCGCTGAGAATCTTCGCCAAGCGCAACCTTGGGTCTGCAGCGAGGCTATCGGTGGATCTTTCGCATGTTATTTCTTTCGTGTAGCTCTCAAGATATTTGAGTGTTGTCTTTCGTGGAATGAATTCAAAATCCAAGAAGAATATTTTCAAATTTTTCATATGTATAACATTGAAGTTTATGTGCGTATTTTATTTAAATAACCAAGTAAATTTACATTTCTTCGGTTTGATTAATGACTTCAGGAAGATGTAAAAGGAAAGTTCTTTTATATCTCATTCTCTTTTGTCGCCGATCTTTTCTTGCATATTTGAGGTAAAAAAATCCAGGGATCAACAAGTTCTGTGTCAATAAAAAATTCGTTCACCGATTATCAATTTCAAGATAATTTCTATCCATGGTATGATTTAGATTTATAAAATTTCCTTTCCACGTCCTTGCAATTTAAATTATTAATTGGCGGTACATTTCAAAGAATTTTGAATTATAGCGTTCTGAAAGCATTATATTTTCTATGGTTTCCTTTACCTCATTATCTTTTAATCATCCTGTGATGCTAAGTATTTCGCATTTCAAATCGTTTAACTTTTTGACTTTCTACCTCGACAATCTCCGTATTTTCTGCGTTAAGCTGTTTTCGAATGATGTGTTTAGCTCAGGTGTGATGTTTAACTAGAAGGAGATATTCCTTACTTTACCATATTTTTATGCTATATGAGGATCTAATAAATTTCTGATCCGTCCTTTTATTTCAAGATTCACATTTTTGTATTGGGGATGAGCATTATCAGGAAATAGGATTCATACACATACTCACAGTATATTCCTTCCACATAGTTTGCGTTTCATGTCGTAAAATGTTATAATTTATTTTGGTTTTTAGAGATAAAAATATTGAATCTATTTTTCATTCTTTTGATATTTAAGGTATTTTTACTTGCTCTCTTATACAATCAATATGCGTTGGCCGGACATCGTGGAAAGCCATTACCATTTTAAATAAAACCAAAAAGTCCTTCGTAACTTTCACGTAAGTTTTAACCTAGTTCCTATCGTGTAAATTTGGGAGGTATGAGCATTTATAAGCATTAGCTTATAAAATTAAAATTGCTATATTGGTTGCTCAACCACGATGTAATTATAAAAAAAATTCCGTGAAAATCCAGTGCGCATTCGCATGCGTTGCGTGTTAGCCACGAAATATTTATGTAATTCCGAAGAATATGTTTGAAAAGTTGAACGCAGTTGAACTACGTACGCGTCATATCGAAAACACGATAACGATTCAACTAATCGACCGAATCGAGCATAACAGCTGCAACTTCAGATTATGTGAGAGTTATCGGCTGTGAAATGTGAATTTGAAGTTGCAATGGGTACTCCTCGACCTTGTGGATGTAAGGGTGTTAGAACATGTTTAGTTTGTGAAACAGAATTTGGTGTACATAAGCGCAGTTTTGAATTTAAAGAGGTAAACGGTGTCAGAGTTTCGCATTCATCTTTAGGAAATGTAAGCACCTAAGATTTTGACTTTATTTTCAGAAATATGAGTCCTATGTGTATTGCCCGTCATGCAAAAAAGCTTGGGAAGGATGGGATATGAGTATTTTATCGGAGCATCCTAATCATAATGGAAAATCTATCGATTATCCAGGAATTTATGTAGAGGTATGTTCTTGACATCCTACTGATTTTCTGAAGTTGCAACCTTATTATTATTAAATTATTTTTTTATAGTATGAATTTATATCACCGGAGGAGGAAAATATATTAATTCGAGACCTTGATGGAATTCCATGGGATTTATCGCAGAGTGGTCGAAAGAAACAGGTACAAAATATATTGGATTCATTACTTTTCAATATTCAGTTTCAGTTGTTTGGCTTTGGTTTTCTGACATGAAAATGTAACATCTTTGATAATTTCTTAAATAACGATTGTTTTTATATAATGTTGCAGAACTATGGACCGAAGTGTAATTTTAAAAAGAGGAAGCTTAAATTGGGAGAATTTAACGGATTTCCGAAATTCTCTGAATTCGTTCAGCGACGGTTCTTGAGAGTACCAATTTTGGAGGGCTTTCAGACAGTGGAGCAGTGTTCCTTAGAGTATACACCTGAAAGAGGGGCATCGATAGATCCTCACATAGATGATTGTTGGGTTTGGGGTGAAAGAGTTGTTACAGTAAACGTAATTGGGAACTCAGTCCTCACTCTTACTCGGTACAAGGAAGGCCACGAAAGGTACCTGTTAAATTAGTTTATATCTCTAAAAATATTAAAAACTGCACTCTAAATAATGCTCGAAACAAGATGGCTTAGGTTTTAGATTAGCTTTTAAGAGTAATTTTATTAGTTGATTTTAATTTTGTTTCATTAGAAAAATTATTTTCCTCTATTTACTTCCAGATATAACCTTGCTGATGTACAAACCTATCCACGAGTTTTAAATGAAAAAGGTGAAGTTATTTGGAAGCCTTCTAGTGAAAGTATTGTGGTCGAAGACATCCGTAAGGGATCGAATGTACATGAAGATAATAGCGGTTCTAAAGCCTTAAACTCAATTACTCCTACTTCTGTTGCTTCTTACACCTTAAATGAAGTTTCACATGCTGAAAATCCTGTTTTTTGTGAAAATATCCCTGTAAATGTTTCTGAACCTTATAATTTCCAAGAAGTTGACGTAGATGTCTCGTATCCAATAGTCCGTGTACCAATGCCTGCAAGATCTCTCTTAGTGATGTATGGATCAGCAAGGTATGATTGGGAGCATAGCGTTTTACGAGGAGACATCGATGAAAGAAGAGTATGTTTAGCTTATAGAGAGTTCACACCTCCATTTTTGAAAGGAGGACAGAAGGAAGCAATTGGAAAGGAAGTATTACAGAAAGCTTTGAATTTCTGGTAATCAAAAATGCATTCTTCCATCTGTGTGATTAAAAATCGTGAAATTTTATGGATTATTGGTATTTTATGAAATTCTACCATATTTGTCAATTGGTACACCTAATCTTATTTTATCGTTGAAGGTGATCATTTTAATGAAATAATGTCATGAATCTAGTCTGTACAATTTGTTACTGAACACCTATAAAATTGTTGATATAGGTTGTATTTTATTGATACAAGCGTAAAAAATTGCATTTCTGAGGAGGATGTAACTAAGAATAAATGGAATGGTTATTCATGATTTATTTTACTAAACTGTTTTTAAAGAAATTTATAATGCATTGGTTGTTTCGGCCACCATTTTAAATTAATTATTCCTTCATGGCAGAGTTGACTGTAACATATTTCCTAATGTAAATTTCACAAATTCAAACTCATATCATCTCTGATCATTAATAGATAATTATGAAAACGGAAGAACCATCATTTATACGGGCATCATTTAGGTCCCAGTTGATATTCTTCAGCGTTTTCCAAAATTACAGTTTTTATTTGGGTTTTACCGATGTAAAATTGTCATTAGATCGAAAAAATTGTTTTAAGCTAGTGGTTTGTACACTTGTTTGCGAAATTCATGTGGGAATTACTGTGGATTACAAAAACTTAAGTTCACAGAGAAGGTTACTTGTCCCTCTAATATGATCTCATGAAATATGTTTAATCGTATTGATAGATTTAGGGATTGAATGTGCAAAGCCATAAATGATGGGAAGTACCGGTTTTTGTTGTATGAAACTGAAATATTTGAAAATGAGCGGTATTTATTAAGAAAATGGTTTTACATTTAAAGCATTAATTCTCAGAAAGGGACTTAAATCTATCCTGTATTTATCTCCAAACCATTATCATCATTGAACCATATGTCAATAGAGCCATTTTGTCAGTGCATAATTATTTAACTTGAAATCTCTGTTCTACATCATATTTATTGTCTTTGAACTTAGGTCTGCAGAATTTTTTGTTTTGCTGGTGAATAACTCATCATAATGACATTTCCATCTTTAGCATCAATTCAATATAGCACTCTGTTTTTACAGTGACCTCTAAAACTCCTGTATTTCCATTCAAAAGACATCCTTTGCAATGTTGTGGTTGTTCCTGCAATTTGAATGGCTATCACCATTAAATGAAAGTGCCCCCATGTCTTCTTAACCATGCAGCCAATGTTTCAGCTTTACTTTGCTTCCTAAATAGATTATTCAGAAAAAAAATTGAATAAACAGGGCATCACTCATCGTAGTCTCATTATTTGATTTTATCAGTGGTTTAAGCATCAATCATTGTTTCAAACGTCATTTCTATACTTCACCTCATCAAGTATTGTGTAAGATATTGGTCCTCGAGCATTTCTGAAATTGTGATGGAACATGTTATTTCTGCCAGCTGCACTTTGACTTTCTTGGAAAAAGATCAGGGAAAGTTTTTTACTACAATACAATTTACTACGTTTAATTCAAATTTGCTTTTTTATCGCCTGTTAAGAATTGCTAAAATCTTTGCCACCAACCCTTGCATAAAAGCTTTCCAATCCATGTGCTAAAATAGCTTTGTAAGCCCTGAGGAAAGCTTTTGTGTTTACAAATTTTTTGGAAACTTTTACTTACATATATGCGACTTGATGTGAAGAATATGTTTATCTTCAGTTTGTCTTGCCATTCAATGAGAATTTAGATTATCAGTGTCCAAAATTCTCATTCAAATCAGCCTTTTTATTTATTATTGGTTTAAGTTCAATGAAGCCAGTTAAGCCCACAGCTAAGTTTCGTTTTAATGGCGAGGCGAATTCACATGGAGCAAGAAATGGCCAAAAGAGCCAAAAATGTCTCAGCTTTCTGTTTTATTTTAAACTGTGCTATATAATGTTTCTAGGTGATCATGGTTGCAGATATCTCGGAAGTTTTTATTTATGGAAACGTTTCACACTCTGTTCATTTTCTACTTATTTCCTGTTTCCTAGTATGAGGAGGTTAACCCAGAAAAAGGAAGAAGTTTATGGGAGACATCAAATGATAACAGTGATTGCCAGTGTTCCCTGTTAGCTGTGCTCCCGGGTGGACTGCAATACTCTATTGAGTGCCCTCCAACTAATTTGTTGAGCTTTCACTATTTATTGAGACTTAATTTGAGAGCCTTAAAATCTTGTGAATGAGGTAGGAAATGTGTTATATTCTTTATAGGGAAATATGTAGTGAAGGGGAAAAGCTATAGCAGTTTGCTTGACTTAAAAATATGGAAGAGCTACGTTGTTATAACAAAAAAACTGTAGCAGACCGCTTGACAACAAAATCAAATATTTATCTATTTATTTTCTTAAATTTCACATCAGTAAAAGAGAATAACACAGATAAAGCAGCAGGGATATTATTAGGAAAAGTTTATGGAAACAGAACATGTTCTGTTTAAAAATAAACAGTTTTATTCTTCACAAGTTATATGCTGGATTTTCCCTATTTTGTAATTATGAATTGATTTTGGAATATAAAATATTTAGATCTCTCTTGGAAGCCAATTTCTTTTTGCCTGCCATTTGCAACTTTTGAATAATTGCCAATTTTTGTGAATAAGGATAATCTCCAAAACTCATTATGGACCAATGTGTGAATCTCAGAAGGCTTCATGCACATTGCATGCTGTATTTTGTGCAGGGCTGAGCTTTAAGATACTCTACTATGATTAAATCAAGAGAACCATTCAATTGAAAGTCAGAAGTAAGCTACCAGCTACATGATTTATCATGCTTTCAAAGCGATTTTATAGGTCCTCAATGGATTGAGAGTCAATACCATTTGGATATAGGCATAAAGGTTGGTTTGGTATGTAAGAGTAAGGTAGTTGGGTGAGTAAGGTGGTAAGAGACCCATTAGGGCAGAGTTGTTAAAGCTTTCATCTGGTTGGCTGCATTAGCTCTAATAAAGGTTTAATGTTCTGCTGCTGATGCACTTCACTGTATTTTCATGTATTAATAATTCACTCTGAATCTTGCGTGGTATTATTTCATTTAATAAACATTTGATGTCTTTATATGGTAGATTTCAATGAATTTTCCTTTTGCAGTCCCATTTTCAAGCATTACTTCAGAAAATTTATTGTAATTTCATAAATAATTTGCTGTTAGATTACATGAAAGGGATTGAAGGACCACATGCAGGTTTTATACCCCTGCAATATGCAATACCACTGGGTTATGATGGCATGCATGGAAGGAAACCTTGAATATAAGTATACATCTGTTTTGTTTTTTTTTTTGGAAAGGCTTTTAGAAGTCACAGTTGTTGAAGCAAATGGGGATTTTAAAGAAAATTCAGTTGAAAATACAGGCAACTAATGTAGCTTTTGAGATTAAATAATGTGAGAATATCTGTTGAACATCACAGGTTCACAGCATGTGAACCATGTATTTCTCATCACCTATCTACATCGCTGTTCCTAACCATAAGGAAGTTTGCTATGATGATAAGGTGGCATCTTAGAGGTCCCACATGCGCACAGTAGTTCAGAGCCATCTTTGATGGACCCTCTATAGTACACAGAGTCCTATCATAGACCAAGAAATTGAAGGAGGGATTGTTCTGTCATGGTAGCTTAGAGAACAGAGCACACGCCCAGAAAGTGTAGACCTGGGTTTGATTCCCGGCTGCAGCGGACTTTTTCTCTTTCAATTTCTTCATCTGTTTAGGCGTCAGAATGAAGAGAATTTAGGACTATGCTACCCTTTTTCTTTAGCACTTAAATGAAGGTGGGGGGGAAATTTTGGAAGAATCTTTAGGAAAAAAACTTTAAGAAGAAGTAAAATTGAATGGAGAAAAACTTGAAGGGGTGGACCAATCTCTCAAATTGGTTAATTTTCCTTAGGACATTGGTCCGCTCCTTGTGAGTGAAGGCATACAAATAGGGATGAGAGAAGAATAGCTGGAATCCTACAGGGAAAGGAGCTTACTCATGAAGAAGGGTGCCAGGAAAGATATTGGTAAAAGAATTGTATCATCTGCTTTCCAGATTTCCTCTGTTGCTGAGAAATGCAGAGCTTAAGTAAATAATATGCCTAAAGATTGAAGGCCAAAATTAAATGAGTGTAGAATGAAAAGAGTAGGTTGGGTTAATCAAGAAAGCAAATAATAAAAGCCCCAAGGAGAAATAGCTATGAAAAATGTCTGATGGTACCAAGACTTGAACCCAGGTCTCTGAATTTACAATTGGTTGCTCAATCCATTGAACCATCTTGCCAGAACATGCCATTCAGGAAACATCCAATGAAAATAAAGGTAGAAAAAAGGATTTTTATGGAGGAGAGAAAACAATGGGAGAAGAAATATTTAGGCCAATTAATGAGACAGGAGGGATTGCAAAAAAATATCCTATATACCTGCTTATTAGATGCTACTAGGTTTTTGGGATTGTATTCTTGATTGATCATAATTAATATCATAGAAAATGTATATCCTCCTATAAGATGCACCCAAGATTTTAACCTAAATTGACTTTAAGTACTTCAATTACAATTTGCAAAAAAGTATATCCAATACATGGGTATATATGGTAATTGAAGTTAGGCCCTACAGAAATGAGAAAGGGGAGACAAAGTTGTTGGGTGATGTAAAGAATGCAGCAGTTATTAGTTTGAGTGGGTGATTTGGGAGCACATGAACTTGCCGAGAGGTGGATAGGACTTCTTAAAACATATTTTTGGCATTTAAATGGTAGTGAAACATGGACTATAGCAACAATGGAGAACAGAAATTTGGACCCTAAGGAGATGTTTTTCCACAGATGAAAGTATAATTCAGAGATCCATTGGAAGGAATGGTTGAAGAGAGGAGTTATAAAGAAAGACATAGAATAATGATAAGCAGGCGATGTTGAGTGTTGAAGATGGAAGATTTAAATTCTCTGTAATAATGAGAATTCTATCCTTTCATAATAATTAGAATCCATGTATACAATATGTCATTATATTCACCCTTTCATTAGAATAAAAATCTCTTGCGTTTTGCACCAGTTAGCTATGTCGATTGTTTAACATATTATTTAGGAATGAATTCTTTTATCTAGATCTTTTTTTACAGTCAATGTTTAATTTTAGTTTCAATGTATGTAGAGAAATAGACTAAGATTCAAGAAAATATATGTTTTTACCATATGGAATGTTAGATCTTAAGAAAAAATACTATAATGAACATTGAATTTGCATCTGTGAAGTTTTACAAATGTTTTAAAAAGCATGTATTACTCAAGATACTTTTTGATCCATTAGTTTCAGCCCTGGGTATTCACGATAATTGAATTCCTAAGTCTTGGTAGTTCCAAGAGCAGCCAAATTTATCAATACCAACGCTAAAAAATACAGAATAATACAGTGGTTTGTATAGTATGATTCCATTCCTAGTTTACATCAAGCTTTTTGAAAAATATAATGCAGTATCCGGATGACTATACAAAGTGTTTTTTGTCATTACCATAATTATCGTTTCTTAATAAATAGCGATAAAGACGGAGGAAATGGTTAACAGAAAGTCTTCAAATTTTGACAAATTTAATTTTATGAATTCCTCAAAAACGGCCGTTAACACTTATTCATTCATGCTATAGCAATTCCTGTCGCAAAGTCGCAAAAAAATTTTTATTTAGGAATTTTTCGATGTAACTTTAACGGGATTCTATTTAACTACATTTACTTTAGATTGGGAAGTTATTATTTTAAGTGGATGTTCTTTTTCTCACAAAGTCGTAGATAGAATTATATTTATTTTTTGTCACACTGCTGTAAATGAGGTTAATATAACAAATATAAAATAAAATTGATATGAATAACATAAATAATACTTTAACTAGATATTTTCACATCTTTAAATTGGTATTCCAAATTCAAATGAAAGAGTTCAAATTTAGCAGACAACAACAGCTGCGACACTAAATTTGTAAACACAGGCGACATCTGCTGGCGAAATTCAAACTCAAACGCAATTCGATTGCCTTGGCATTCGCCAAACGAAACGATTCGGAGATAGTTGTCAAAATGGCGGCTGAGGGTGCAGGTGCGGCGGGTGGTAATCCAAATGCCGAGATAGTCCGAGGTCAGGTTTTTGAGGTTGGACCTCGTTATACAAACCTTGCATACATTGGGGAAGGAGCCTATGGAATGGTTGTGTGAGTACTGAACTTTTTTAATAACTTTCTTTGGCTTTGCAAACCATGGTTCCTTGACTTTCTACGGTCGGTGCTTATTGGATGCATTTATTTCTATGAAAATAGTAGGACGGTAAATTGTATGTAGTTTGTATATCTTTGTCTTCAGTGTTTGTATACAACGTTGGTTTGGAGTTCACTCCTTCTATTTACCTATATATTCTGGTTACTAATTTGTGTTAATATTTGCTGCAACCATCGCAGAAACCACTTTCGTTTACATCGTTTTTTCAATATTAGGATATGCTAGTGATCGAAAGTTGAAATAAATCTGATTCTTGGTTGATCGAAGTGAATGTGTCCGACTACTGATGTTCCATGTGCTTTTTACTCTTACTGAGGATGATAGTGAAACTTTTGTTTCCTCATCGAGGACTCTTATGGAACAAGTTGCTGTTCTGGCTCGTTTCATTATTGGTTTTTATACCAGATTTTGTGCACTTAATAGCTCTCTGTGATATTATGGCATTTTTTTCTCAATCCACTCGGTGTTGATAAATAACATGCGCGAGCAATTCTTGTGCGCCCGCCGAGTAGAAAGTTGATGACTTGACTCATCTATTTTGTAACCGCCTGCAATAAACATTCCCGGCTTGTAATTGCTTCGCCTCCAGACATTAGTTTCCTCGTGTCGTGTTGGTGGGCGAGAACCCAAACACGACGACCGTCCCAAGAATCGGCCTCAGTAATTTAGTCCCTCCAACAGCCATCACGTGTGACCCAACTCTTCCCCGCCCCCTTCAGTCACTTCTTCCTCCCCCGTATTCCCGCCTTTCACCCTTTGGGCCCCACGGCGCGCATTCGCCCCTCCAACACGTCACCCGACCTCCTCGCATGCCCTCCTTCGAATTCGCCGCTCTTAAGCGCGATTTTCCGCCAGCGGTCTTCGATGTTCGCGGCGGACGCTCTTCCATATCGGCTCAACGCTTCCGCACTCTTTCGCGACTCTCTCATAAGCGGGTTTTTGATTAGCACGCCCCGTCACTTCTCCCGCCTGTCCGCGGTCGCCGCACGGCGGCACGTAGTTCCGCAGGATTTTCATCTCCGGGTCCAGCCGCGGACGTTATCCCCGTCCTACGGTACCCATGGTAACAGGCGCCCTCATACTTCCACACCTCCGCCCCTCCCTTCCCCCTCCCCCAGCCCAGTTATTGATTTCGAAGGGGATGGGGTGGTGCCCCCGTGGTCGGGGGTGTCTGGAGGGTGTTTGCCCACGGATGGGTTGGGGAATCTCCTTCCTTCAGCTAGGGGAGGGTAATAAAGGTTTTTGTTTGAAGGGTGGGTGAAGGAGGGGTGGGATTAGGATGGATCTTGCTGGGTGTGGCCATGGGTAAAAGTTTACGTGTTTCTTTTTGGTGATCCAGGACATTGGAGTGTTGAGGAGCACATGACGTAAGGTGGAGGGAGAAGGGGTCGGATGGGAGGGGGTCAGGTAGCTCAGCTTCCAGTGGGAAATTATTTGGTCCGATTAGCTAGGGGCATAGTCAGGGCCGGTTCTAGGAGGTGAGCAAAGCATCAGGGCGCCCCGAGTATCTCCTCCTTTTACTATTTGTACGGAAAGATGGACAAGGGGAAGCTTCGGAGAAATTTTCATGGGGGCGCCTAAGTTGCTAGAGCCGGCCCTGGGTATAGGTAGGCGTGTCATTGGTATAGCATAGGTTATGATGTTTTTCTCCAGGTTATTAATCCAGCTTTGTTTTAGTAGTCCGTAATTTTGGGATTTTTATCGAATTACAGAGGTGTGGGTTAGAACGAGAAGGGCAAATATAAACTTCCGAGCCGTGAAAGGTATTCTCGCCGGTGATTAGTTGTCAAACACGTTCTCCGTCCCTTTATGAAGACCGGCAGCCTCTAGCAGGAAAATCAGATTTGTGAGCGCTCGAAAATGTCTGGTGTGTATCGAATTCGTCAGTATCCGCTAATACGATCAAAAAATTTTTGGATCGCATTTTTGCAGTCTAAAGTTGGATTTAAATTTGTCGGTGGCGAAAACTGAGGTGATCATCAGCAGCGCTTCTGGTACGCAGAAACCGCCGTCCTTTGCAGAATTAATATTTTTTCGATTCGATACCTTGTGTTGCCGCCGAAAAAGGGCTGTAAAATATCACTCGTTAAACCTGTTATCATTCAATTTTTCCATCGTAGATTTTATTCTTTGAGTAAACAATAAGGTTAATAAGTGAAAAATAAGAATTTCGCCCTCTCAGAGATGCTGCATGTTTTTTTTGTCTTAAAATAATGATGGTTTAGAGTTTTGTCGTCACTGTCGGTTGCTCGATATAAATCCGATTTCAGTTGTTAGTTCTTTTATTTAATCGATTAGTTTTATCTTGCTAAGAGGGCCTTATCAACGTGTTCAATACCAGCTCAGCTGCTTTAAAGTGGAAAAAATACTATACCATCAGTAATATTCATCTCTATTAGACGGAAAAACAAGGATTAACAATGCTTTTACTTATTTTTGTCAGCGGAACAATAGAACTGTCATCTCACCGTTACATTTTGTTCGAATTGCATTATTTCGTTATTAAAATTCACGGACATTGGCGATGTTTTACGGAAATACTCCATGCAGGAAGGAATAGAGACTTGATACTTTTTCCAAAGTTTTTTTTTACGGACACGAGTAGCTTTCAGCCAATGATCACCATCACCTGATGATGGCGATCATTCGCTGAAACCTGGTCGTGACTGTAATAAAATCCTGTTGAAAAAGCACAAAGTCTCTTTTCCTTCCTATGTTTCGTTATTATTTGGCTGTTGGTTTATGCTGTCAGACAGAACTAGTCCCAACGGTACTTAAGAGCCTTCTTAGCACCAATTTTGCTTCCTAGAAGAGTTATACAGTGGATATGAAAAGCAGTTTTTTTCCGCCGTCCAGGGTCCGCGAGTTAGGATTTTGATGAGGGGATATTTTCCCGATCTTCACGTCTGATTTTCGGCAGTCGGAGCACCTTTCGCGGGTTACGCTCTTCATATGTTTATTTTTACTACTCAACATTTCGCGTACGTGTCTACATACGACTGCCCGCGAATGCTTGCCGCGCGGAACGGTGTCAAGGTTAGGTGCATTGCTCTTCTTTTTTTCCGCGACTGCACGGATATGCACTAGATGAGTCGACGGATTTTTTTTCTCGTGCTCCCCTCCCACAGGTTAGAAAAGGGTACAAGTCGAGCGAGTCGAGAGGAAAAACTAAGCCAGCGACGTGGTATTGTCACTCGCCGAGTGCCGAATGATTGCTGTTCTATAGTGGATCTTATCGGGTTTCAAACTGGTGATAATGAATCCCAGCTCCTGCAGTCATGTGTTGATGATAGGAATTTTTTTCATTTGTCTCTGTCTTGTTCATGGTTGTGTGATACAAAGACTACTGATGTATGAATGATGCTGAATAATGGCATTCATTTTAGTCACTTCCAACTGAATATCATAAAAGTTATCTCTCACATGGTCATTGTGTTGCACGTAAGTGGATCTTTTCCGCTAATGGCTTTCTGCCTCAGCGAGGAAAGCAGTGGCAAAGTCCTCACTCCTCATCTTGTCTGGCAAGCAAGGGTGACTTTAAGCAATTAGAAACCCAAGGTGCAACGACCATTTGGAGTCCCCACCAAGAGATTTGTATTCATAAAAAAACAACGAATCGTCTCTTTTTGGCCCTTCTTAACGGTGAGGTCCTAAGCTGCCTAATGCGCCTAATGGTAAATCCATTCCTGCTGGCAAGCTTCCTACCATCTCCAGAGCTTTTGGAAGCGAATGGTGGAGGAGATGAGAGTTCAGCTGAATTCGGGCTGACAGTTGTTCCTATCGAGCATAATATTCATTTTATCGAGATACATAATCACGTTTAATATATTTAGAGAGGGATCTCATATCGCTGTCTGATTCGTATATTCTTGTTTTGGTTTCGCAGAGAAATGGTTATCATTAAGTCGATGCTTTTAGTTGTGTTGTTTTTCTTCGTTGTTTATTTTTATTCGTTAAATCAATATTTCTCGGCGCTCGGAGAATGGAAAATAAATATACCTCGTAAATCGGCGAATGGTGACTTCACCGGAGGATGAGGAATGTATTTCACATTGTGAAACTTTTATCATCGTTGGACAATTGGCGAATGCATGTATATGGCTAATAAAACTAGCAAGCGGCGAGTAGTTATTTTTCGATATTCAGCGAATAGAGAACGAGGAAATAGGTCCTGGCCAAGATTTGCGAATCTAACCAGAAGAATGTCAGCAATGCTAAGAACGGCGAACGTACGGAATCGGCTGCGTGAAAATCGACCTCTTTTGGCCATACGTCTAGACTCACGCAGCACGTGCTCGCGGATGCGTGGTTTCCTATCTTTCTCTGCTTAATTGTGACCATTTTTCGTCAGCCGTTAGTGAAAAATGCCTGATGGCGTAGTCTCGGGCGTGCATAGCTACTACGTCTTAATTTTGCAAACGTTAGCATGCTGCTTTGCGTGTGGAGGAAGTCCGGAAGATAGAAGACGCAGGCATATAACGGGTCTCTCCCATCGACCGGCAATCCTCTGCCACTCTTTCTCATATTCACCATTTTCCCCTCATTCTTTCCCCTCATTTCATAATCTCCCGTTCCGCCAAGTCTCCCGAGTCTGGCCCCCCGTCATCGACTCTTCCCACCCGTGGTTAGATCTCGATGCCTCACGGATTTTTTCCGATCGTTCGAAAATTTTTGCGGCTGGAGATGATGTCCGCGGCGCATTCCACTTTCCCTTCACGTTGTTAAAATGATGATTCCTTCTTTCGGAATGATATTTGGATGCCGAAATCTTCGTTCATATTGGTTGTCAGACACTGATATATTTTTTTTTAATCTCCGCTATTAGACTATCTATTTCTTTTACTAGGTCATTAGACTATCAAGATCTGGATACGTTATTAGAAATTAAATAAAGTGCATAAAGTTGGAATTCTTAGGGTGCATGGAGCTACCGATAGGTAGAGATTTATGGTGATGTTTGACCAATAACCAAATCTGGGTGGTGATCATTTTGCCTAAGTCTTGTCTGAATTTTGGTGTACATTCTCATGCGCGATCAAATTCCGGAAGCGATTTAAATTTTAGTCAAAAAATTTCTTTCTAAGGCCGGTCGTTAGCTGAATTGTCAGTGTACATTTATGTTTCAAAACGTTTGTTCATTTAAAAGTGTTGTATGAAAGAGTGATTGGTGTTCTCTGCCTTAAATTACAGAATGTCTTCATTCATCAGTGTATTCGTATAGAATTGTCATATGGCCATGGGTAAATAGGGGTGGATGAAACATAATATGTTTAAAAGCATATAATTTAGAAAAATCGGCTGGGAACACATAAGTCATTATGAGTTACTTCAGGTGTGTGAGAATAAATATTGGGTTATTGAATTCATTCCTCTCAGTTTGATACTGATATCTAATTTCCGCATAGTCTCAAAATGTACTGAAACACTCTTTCGGCGTTACAGTGGGTACTTACTGCGTTGATTTTTACAGTTTTTCTCGGAATGTGATTCATAAACGCCCGGCAGCAGTGGAGTCCTAAATTTTAACAATGCCGATGGTAAATTTGTTGTACTAAGGTTTATAATGTTCCTGTTTACTTTTGTTTTTAGTAAGAGAGTAGATTCTCTACTTTCATTTGCTGTACTCCTTTGTCCTTTCCTACTGTCTGTAAAGTATTCAGCCCGAAGGTCGGTTGGGACCTCATCTCCTCTACCATCAGCTACGAAGAACTAGGAGAGAGAAATCAGGCCCTAGCCTAGTAAGCCTGATTTCGGAGGTAGTTTTCCCTTGCTTTCCTCACTGAGCCAGAATGCTGTAAGCAGAACAATCCCACGTTGGTGAAGCACAATGAATCTACGAGTTACACTTTTCGTAACATTGCATAAGGAGGAACCTCTGCTATTATTCAGCACGACTCATACCTCAGTAGCTATCATACCATCACAGCCGTGGACAAGACTGAAACAGAACTATATAAATAATACATTTTCCTCTATCCCGTACCAATAGAGAAATGATAAATGTCATTCATCAATGTATGTCCTTTTCTACATCTTCCGTTTTCAACACCTGAACAGCCACTCAAACCCGTTATATCTTCCGATTCCTTTTGCACACTATCTACGGTATTTTACCCACGCCCTGTATTTTTTTCTCGGTCATCCTCTCCCTTTCCATTCGCCTTCCCCTTGCGTTCTTTATTCGTTTATTTTTCTCCTCACATCTCCAAAGCAATATATATATATATATAAAGCAAAATATATTTATCATATATTTACTATTGGAATCTGGCATGTTGGAATTGAGCCATAATTCACAAAGTGAAGAAATTTGAGAGTATTATTACCGCAATTCTCGATCCCGCAATTTCAAATCTTATCTGGAACTTTCCATTACTGTTCCCTTCTCTTTAAGAACTCGTCTCCGAAAATGTTATGAGCTGTTATTAAAACGTAAAATTTTCGTGTCTTTTTTCACATTCTGTCCAATCAAGATCTTAATCCCAATCTAGACCCAGATGTTTTCAGCATATCAAACCTCGTTAAATTCATTCTTTACATGAAAGCTACGCACTATCTCTCTACTTCATCAGGTTTATTGTCTCAGCGCTTTGTAAGTGCGAAAAATCGTGTAAGAGAAGCTTTGTAAGTTGTGTTTTCGTCACGCACCAGTTTTTAATCTTGATTTCTCACGTTTAGTAGATGTTATTAAGATAGGATTTTAGTTGGTTCGCACATCAAATTCTTTCTCTGTAGAAACAATAGAATGTCGTATCCATCAACGCGATCTCGCAGTAGCTTTTGCGGCTATGTTCAGAATCCCTTTTTCAATACGATTGGGATGTTTTAGAACAGATTCATTGATCGAGTATCTCGAAGTTCTTTTTTCATTATCGTGCGCAAGGGATTTAATTGCTCGGTTTGGATTCGCGAGAAGAATAATCCATGATTAAAACGCTCGATACCCGGGAGTGCGGGGATATTGAAATCGGGATCCTCGATGACAAATTAATGCCTCCCGCGAATCGGTCTGCAATCTGTTTCATGGTCAGACAATTCGTTGCTTACGTTTTTAATGAAGATTCAACTCGAAACATCCCTGGTTCACTGCGATTAACTGCTGATTGATTGAAATGTAGGATTTTTTTCGGACTTTTTCTCCCCCAACCTGGAAATTATAATTTATTTTTAATTTCCATCAAACTGTGATTTCGTCAACTTGCATTTAGTGAAGTTAGGCGTTTTCATTATTTGACATTTTACCTCCATTTCATTATTCAATTTGTTTTTATCGGTAACCTTATTGTAATTACCTAATCAAATTTAGTTACCATGAAGATATCTTACGTAGTTTACTTTTTATTTTCGAAAGATTCTTATAAACGTGGATTATTCGGAACGTGTGCTTAGATTTGGAACTGAATGATATTACGTCGAGTTTTGACGATTGTACTTATTCTGTGATAATTATAATTTTAAATTGAAATGGGGAGCATTATTTATTTTATGAGGCATATGAGAGATAAGTAGCGTAGTTCTATTAGAAGAATAGTATAGTAGAAGCATAGCAGAGATAAATAGTACAAAGGACAGAAATGTATACAGTAGATCTGCTGTGGAAATTGGAAAGTATTCTTTTCTTAAGATGTGTTTTTCCACGAAGTCGCGCTTGACGTATTCATTTTAATGTATGCAGTATTTTATCAGTACACGAATTAAAGTGATCTGAATAGATTTTTGCTATAATACTGCAATTTTCCGGATAATATGAATCTCGCAGTCCGAACTGTGACCGGTCCCAATTACGTCGGATTAACAGGACTCTGGTGTAGTTTATTACAAATATTGCCTGTAAACATCGTGGAAAACTCTCACGCAAAAAATATTTAATTATCATCTACTTAGTTAATGGAAACCTCTATAGTTGTAAGACGCTTAATGAGTTTCTCTAAATAAAACGATAGTGAAAGGAGAGTCGGCCAAGTTTCCGAGTTCCACGAGAACTTCTTTCTCCCGAGCATGATTACTTTCGCTATCCCGGCGCACGTTCGAATAATTGCGTTAATCGATCGAAACGAAATGTTTTTTGTTTTCCCACGAGGTTCGAGTTATAGGGTCTTGGTCGCATCCCATTTCCAGTCACCTCGGCCGCTTACCATACTTACCATAACCGGATTCGCCCCTTTTTCCTTTCTCGCACCCAACTTTCCCCCCCTTTGCAGCCCTCCCAAGTACTTTCATTGGACGTCCCATGGCGCGGCTGAGGCCCGCTTCCTCTTCTGGAGGAGGCGCCGGTGTCACCTCTGAATCCCCTGTCACCTCCGGCTCTTCCATTGTTTTCATTTAGGCTGTGTTAAGTCACCTTTATTACGGCGAGAAGGGCTTTGTAGTGGAAAGAGCGGAGGGAATCATCGACAAAAAAGGTATATATGGAAGGTCTTTCATCTTCCGGCTCGTGGAGGGTTTCTTTGTTCGTCGGGTGGTTCTCGTTACTGGTTTTTAAGATTAGAAGAAATTAGCCGAACATTGTTCTGAAACATCGGAATATTCGAACCAACTGTTATATTTACATTTATTTTCTAAGGGTATCTAATCCCGTAGAATCCCGGTTAAAGGCCAGGTTTACCGTTCCTGGTTTCAGCGAATGGTCTACATATGGAAATAGTTGTCCCTTTAATTGATTCGGATTTGAACCCTAAGTCTGTTAGCTATGATTTGGTCCTTAAAATCTGTTTATTCCTTAGCATCTAATTGCTATTATTTTTTCACTGGATGTTTGCGGGTTAGAGCGAGAAAAAAAGATCTCATTTTGGTGAGCAAAATGGTGATTCAGATATCGGCCTTTCTTGCTGTAAACTTGGTAAAAACCCTGGAGCTTATTGAATTCATAGGCATTTATTGGGGTTCCTCCGATTCAAATTAGAACGTATCTTCCTGGTTCTGTTCTGAGTTAGCAGTTTAATGCTAATGATATAATAGGAGTGAGAATGAAGGAGTGCAATATCAATAACCAGTCAGGTTAAAAGATTCACGCAATTAAACATACTGTCGGCCACGTTAGGGTTAGCTAAACTTTTATACCCCACGGCACACTGAAGAAGGGAAAATCGTTAGGTGGAACATAGATGCGGCACCACCTATGTGTTTATTGGTGGCACGATTTATAAACAAAATCTTTCGTATATACGGTATATTATGCCCGGCGAAACTTACTGGTTAAACGGTAAAATTTCTCGTTGGCAGCGCTTTTATCGAGCACTTGGGGCATCGATACCTCTTATCAGTTTCACGATGACTAGGGATTTCCATCTATTCCATATCCTCCATTATACGTCTTCCATGGCGAAAAGCTCTACTCTGTCGCGTCGCGAATTTACAAACGCAGTAATTTGGGCTCGCTCAGGATCGATGAGGATTTCAAAACTTTGGTTGCTTAAATCTTAGTGTTCGGACAGTTATAAGTTTTTTCTGCTTGGCTAAGTGCATTTCTCGGTGGTTTTTATTAGGAAACGATGGTAATTTTTGCACCGTGCCGAAATGCGATGAGGTTGATATATGTCAATAAATAACCTCGTTGTAACAAATTCTGATGAATCTTTATCCCATGCATTTTATTCATCTAGGGGTAATTCTTCGTAATTTCACAATTCATATACGTGTGAAAAAGGGCATTTGCCAGCTTAGATTAGACACGTGTTCGATTGACTCTTTTCCTACGTTCGCTCTCAGAAACGGTGTTATAAAATATTTCATGCAATGCATATTTGATTAAAGTGTCTGTTTATCTGTGATGGAGATCATATCAACTCTGTGTAATCTTTTATTCCTATCTTCCTTTCACATCCATAAATAACTATGAATAGAAATGGAACTACTTAATACGTTAACACTTCTGCTGTATTATATATATGTATCGCTGCAGAATATCGTTATGGTTTATAAATTTTACTATATGAGTGCGGAATCAGAAAGAGGATGAGGTTTAATGTTTATAAGTATTTGTCACAGAAATACTGCGACTTTTAGAACCCTTCAGTTCATTCGAAATTGTTAATAAAATATTATTTTTGCTTATATCAAGTTATGTATTTTTAGGATCCCATGAATTTCGATAAACGGCAAAGGAAAAACGTTAAAGCAAGCTCTTGCGACGTCGACCATTGGTAAGAAATACACTTTTCCTCGAGAATTCAGAAGAAATTCTGTTGAAGATGTCAAAAGCAATTCCTTATCTCCCTGGGGCGACGATCTCGCAGTGAATTCCTTCTTTCATCGACCCTTCCAGTGGCTCGATTCCTTTAATTTCTCCCGGGAGCAGGGGTCATTCTTCGTCGTTTCGATTTCCCAAACGTTTTTGGAGCATCCAGGTTTGCGTTGCTGCTCGTCGACAAGAATGCCTTCCTTCAAATGGCGAGAAGGACTTCCCCGCATTCCCGCGAAACGTCTCTTTTCCTCCTTTCTAACGCCGAGTCCTCCAAGGCTAGTAAGTCGATTGCTGCATCGGTATCTCATAATCTCCGCAGCTTTGATTCAATATTTATTCAGCCAATAGTAGTCTTCTACGAACGAAAAGCGTGTTTGTCGTTCCATGACGCAAAGGCAGCGCTTCGAACACAGAAAAAAGGTCGCCAGGAGATGGACGTGAACTAGATACCGTTTAGTTTTAATATGGGGAATTTCTCCGCCGTTGTATTCGTGGATGCAGTTCCGCGGATGAAGGCGACGAGTTGGCTAGATAGTTGGAAATGTTTGCTATGAAAAGACATTCAGTATTTTCCTCTGGATATACTTGACTCGGGAACTTTGTGATCTGAAATTAGGAGTCTTATTATACGCAGAAAAAACAATTTAATCTTGCGACGACCTTGCTGAAGTTACGCAGAGCTCACGGCAACTGTTTCCTTCCTTCGGTCCCCTCCAATCTTCACCTTTTGCTGTTAAAATTTTAAACATGTAAAATTCGTAATTTACACTTCCGATTGCAATTTAAATTAAAGTTTAAAATCGACCTCGTCAAAAATATGATCTTATTATTAGAAATATTTCGATTGGCATTAATTTGAAAAGTGGGCAGTTAATAATGGAAATGTTTTCTGAATTTTGGGTTACAAATCTCGAGACACAATAATTAAATCTACTATTTGAAAAAGACCGTCTTGCCACTAAAATATTTTGAATTATGTTATTATGAATTATACTAAATCCGTTCTTGAATTTGTTTTGTTATTTTAGGTTTATCAATTTGAGGTAAATTTCTATGCAATGGGGAATCTTACAGTCGGGACAAAGCTGTTCTTTTTTTACGATGAATAAGACTTGTGGATAATCTGAAGAAAGCGTTGTCTTTTTTTAATCCTATTCTGAAAGTAGCATAAGGTCGCTAATGTAGTAATTTCTCTCGGTTCGCGAACAATTATTGCTATTGATGAAAGCTTTTGGGTCATAGGGCTTTTCTATGCATTTTTCAAGACTTGTGCCGGCGTTTGCACTACTCAAGATGTGTAGTTTAATCCTAATTGAAGTATTTCGTTGCCTTATTTATGTTTTTCGTTGTTTTATATGATGTAGTACTACCATCAAAAACGTTTAATTAAGTGCCATTTAGTGGAATAAGCGATTTATAGAATTCAGTCGTTTGTAGATATACAAAAGTAGACTCTAATTATGTCTTCAAATAATGATTTTTTAAAGAATTTTATCATGCTATCCCTTGTAGCACACCATCTTTACCACCTTCTCATCTTAAAATTATTGTAAAGGAGTTTCATGCGTCTTTAATAAAAATGTAAATTTTATTATGCAGATTGTATATTTTATGAAATGCAATTTATCGTGTTAGCATGGTAAATCACGAACAATTAAGTGACTTCGCCATACCTTATATGCATTTTGAAAGTATTTAGGTTAAGGCCCTTGTCTGTGTAATATTATTCGACGGCTGGTTCTATCACGTCTGTCAAAGTTCCAATGGAATAATCTATTTGAACATTTCTAGTCGACCGGAAAGGATAAAATATTCTCTCTAAGATTTTTGCTAGTGTATCTTTCCGAGGAATCGTTTATCGGATTAAAGGATTTAATTTCATTCACCTTTCAAAGAATCTCTCGCGCAATTGATTACCCCTTCTTTCTGCCTCCGAACAATGCAAATCAAGCTGGCTTCAAAGGAGGAAGTTTTCCCTTCTAATTCGATTTTAAAGTTTCTTTTTCTCGTGATTGTCGGAGAATTCTCCCTTGTTCCCGTCTACTGATTCCGGCTTTCGTTTTAATGCAGTATTTTTTATCTTGATCGTGAAATGAAACTTAAAATGCTGTCTGGGCGATGAGATCGGTACAAAATAGCGTAACTCGGAATTCTGACATATTTTCAAGGACTTATTCCGTTTTACCGACACTTCTCTGTTAAAAGGTTTGTAATAAATCTACAACGCCAAAACAAGGACAAAGCGATTTAGAGATTACCGAAACTTATGATATCAGGAACACTGATTTCCTTATTTGGTAGCAAAATTCGGCATCGGTCAGTCATATGAAAAATACTCCTGAGAAATTCTTCTCAATGTAGGTATTTCATTATCCCGCTCACAACTCAAACAAGCTTATTCTATCTTTTATACTTTTCTACCTGGTTCTTAGTCCTACCTTTCTGTATAGTCACCAGTTCGAAGGATGTTTGAATCCTTAACCCTTCTACCATTTACTACAAAGGACTTAAGTTAGGGTATGAGGCTTTCTAGGTAAGATGAGGAGTGAGGCAGTTTAGGCTTGCTTCCCTCTACTGATGCACGTGGAACCTTTCGGAAAGGTTCGCTGAAACAAGCATATTGGTGTTATGAGTTATCCTCTTTTATTCAACACATTCCACAATTCAAAAATTTTAAAGTATTCAGCAAGGAGTCATAAAAGAAAATGTTATCTTTTGGAATCACTCATACCTCAGTAGCTTCTATATCATTACAACCGTGAGTAAGATTGAAAATGAGGTTAAGGTAAGTGGAAGGTTCTTTTTCCTTTATACTCACTAAAAGTCTAAATAATAATATTCTATTCGTCAGTATATGCTGGCAAAAACTTTCAGTATTTCCAGTCTTCGCTTATTCTTTTACTTGCTTATGTATTCTTGAGAAAGTCGAGGAAATAGAGTTTCGGAGAATTCGATCGTCACGGTACTTGAAATCGTCCGCTTGGTATCAATTTCGGGCAAGTTGAGAGTCTGTGCGCATAATTCGTCGGCCTATTGGGTAGTCGTCAAACGGTGTATATCAAAGAGGATGTCGCCAGAATGGAGGCATCCAGATCTATAAATATGCTCCTTCTAGGAAATTCAATGTATGTTTACTTCGTCATTTTCATTTCGCAAAAGAAATTAGCGTCCGTTATGTTTTCCTCTTCAGTGACGTGTTATTTCTCTCTTGGAATGCTAATAGCTCGACCATTAAATCGTTCATAGCTATATGTGTTTGCTCTCAGGAGTGCATGAGCGCGTTGCACCTATGACAACCTCTTAGCGCATAATCCCGACGGACTTGGCATTAAACAAATAGGATCCTTTTCAAACATTCGCACGATTCGTTTACTTTTCATTGCGTGCTGTTTTAGTTACCAATTCTTTCCTATTAAGTTCCACTTAACACTGATATAAACCTCGAATCTTGAGACTCAAGAATGCGCGGAATGTTAAGTAGGAAGTTTGTGAGGAGTCTTTACTTAAAGAAATAACGCGATGTTTCAGTAATAATAGAGGTTTTTACCGCGATGGAGAACTGCGTTTTTTATTCTCCATCAGTCATTGTCACATCTTTGCTATAATGTGTATCATTTTCTGAATGTTAGCGACATTACTGAGCATCGAACCGTGGTATCCCACTTTCCAGGCAGGTGTTCTAACTGAAAACTACCTTTCCGAGCCGATTCCACTCCATTAACGGGATCCTTTGTTCAGTTTAGTGGTTAGAATGAATTCCCTCTCGGAAAATGGGAGACCTGGGTTCAAGTCCCACTCACGTCGCAGTTCTTCATATCTGCTTCTCCTTGAGTCTCCATTCGCACGGCTCGGCTATCCGTGTGAAGTTAACTTCCCTTTCATCAATGAATTATTTTTTGCGTTACAGTAGATGGGTATACCACAAATAAACTTCACAGGATACGTTTTATGTAATAGAAATCCGTAATGCGGAAGAAAACATATATTAATACTTTCCAACAAAACTTCGCGGAAAAAATACTATTCTAATATTTCTTTTTTCGTTTTGCAATATTCAACTCTCTGTTACTACAATTACGTGTGTTTGGAGTTGGCGAAGTCCTGTTCCGTATCTAATCAGATTTTATCATTCCCCCGCCGAGTATTATTTATTCAAGATTTCGTTTTAGTGCCTTCAGTATTATACATCAGGAAATTGGTCATAATTTTCCCGTCATTTTTAAAGTAAGCAGTTAGACTCGAGGCGGTCAATTTTTTATTACATTGGTACATTGATTTATAACGTTATTTTAATTTGTCGTGAGTCATCCTAGATTTAGTTCGTGTCTCCATAATAATAAATTTTTACTTCTGGCCAAGTCTTTCTCCGTTAGTAGGAAGTAATTCTAGCGAAGTCTTTTTGATTTTCCAGCGTAAAAATCCGAGTACTCATTTTTCTTGACCTACTGATTGATATTGTTTCTGAGGATAAATTTGGTTCTCCATTCCTTGAATGACTAGAATTGTTCCTATAGCTGAAGACATTGAAATCTCTTTTGCCTTGAACCGTCCCAGACGAAACTATAATCGTCATCCGTCCTCAACACTTTCAGGAATACAGTTTCTTTTGGCGACCCAAGGTTCGCTGTTCTCTCCGAAAATTCGATTACCTATGGGCCCTCGCTTTGCATCTGCGTAGTATACCGCATACGGAACGCGCTGCCCCACTTTCTCTCCTCATCCGAGTGTCTCTTCCATATGCCTCTCGTTGTTCTGCACGGGTGCCTCCTTTGGTGTTTAGGTCGATGAGCACGCATTCATGCGACCCCAAGTACCCCCTAATGCTTACTTCGGTGCACAGCCTTATGTCTGCTATCATATCACTCCAGAAATAGTTGCCTCGCCGCTGTTTTTTCGTCGTCGTTTTTTCCGAATTAATTGCTCCTTTATGTTGCGACTGACTGGCTAGGGGCGCTGGAGTGACCTGGCACTTTTTTCTGAGTTTCTTTTTTACCTTACCGTTGGCGTTACAATTCTTGCCCGCAGTGTATTTCACATTAACGTACTTATTAATATGGAATATTTGGATTTTGTTGGCTTGATCATTTCCTTGCAAGCTCAGCTTAGCCTTAACTTAGAGGGGTTGATTTTCTATAATATCTTTCCCTAAAAGAAATTGGATAGAACTTGCAAGTCCATCGACCTTCCCGGAACTCATGCAGCTGTCAACTGATGGAAGTAGACTTTCCGCTACTCTGGCAGCTGAACATACCACCGATACCAGTGAAACCAGGCCTGGGTCCTTAAAGGTTTTGGGGTCTTATACTGACCGGCTTGTGGCGACGGCTCCAACGATCCCTTAAACCCTCCATTGGTCATATACTCGCTGCATTTATTTAGTATTACAGAACGTGTATTCGTTCTTCCGTATTATCCTGTATTAGTATTCTAACTTTTCATGGGTAGGGTGCTTCTAGATGAAGGGCATTTAAATGAAAAATGATGAAAAAGTATCGGAGTTTCAGTTGAATCCTTGCATTTTGATGTCAATTGAGAAAAGTGCATGCGTAATACTTCTAGAATCCCTCAGGTTAATCAAAGAACCTAAAACGAATGAGTTGTCCAATATAAGACCCACTGAAAACGGTCTACCAATCTTCTGAAAATTTCTAAATAAATTTCTGTCTCAGACACCCATCAATAATTACATTATGCTAAGTTATCGAACACCTCCCACTATCTGCAGCTAAAATTACTCTCTTTTTCACTAAACATTTATTTACTTGTGTTTTGAATACCTTGTTTATTGCTATGCTTTCATAGTTTTAGAGATATTGTTTGGCAATCGTTTACGTGTATATAACGTTAGATCCAACAGTATTTATAAATTTAGTCGTGCGAAAATATAAACTACAGGTTCCTTTAGGAGAGAGGGATTGTCTAATTTAAAAGAGCTTTTGTGATCGAAATTTATGATTCGTCCCGCCCCCAACTAATACGGTTGGACCATTCTTTCGTAAAATGATTTCAGTTGTCTCGTCATGAACTTAGAGCTTTTAATTTAATCCCAATGTTAAACAGATTAGATTTATTATCTAAAAGTTGTGAATACACTCGAAGGCAATGACAAATTCCATCCTTTAGCGACATTGTCTTTAAATTCGTCTCTATCTTATTTTTTGTGATGGGTATTAATTTTTACGTTTAGGGGTTTGTTTGCTATGCATAATTTTCCTGAATTGCAGAGCTAGAATGAAAATCTGGTCTGCAGTTATGGTATCCCTTTCGCTGAAGGAGCCCGTGTTGGTTGAAGCAGCCCCTGTCTTTAGGATTCTTGTCGCGCAGGGGTCCCTTTCTCCTGAAGAAATGTCGCACGTTGCATCCTGGCGTTGCTTTCCTTCCCATACGCGGTATGCTCTATAATCGAAAGTTCTTGAATATTTTATATTTTCTGCAAGTTTATAGTAACAGAGTGGCTGTCTTTTGATTTGCACGCATACGAGTTTGGTACGATAAATTGGACTCGTAGCAATCTAATTCTCCCGAAACGCGAATACTATTATAGTATCATCGATGCTGTTTTCCAAAATGATAATACAGAATGGAGGATTTTAGTCACTTGAATTCCGTTAACTTCGTTCTCAGTGATAAAAGCAGGATGAGGTATGGAATGTATCAACTCTTTTCCAATTATTCTCCTTATGTTTATTAGAAGGGTTTGGATTGCATAAGGTTTGATGGTCGGATTCAAGGAAAGGAGGAACAGAAAAAAAGGCAACACTTATGGGTGGTGTAAAGCAAAGATTGTCTACAAGTGTAAAGGAAAATGGGCATTCATTAAGGATTTTGAAACAATATAGACGCAATGATGCGGAAAAGAACTCTCGTTTGTGATAATTAATTTCTTTGCGGTATATTTTCTCTTCTCATAAAAATAATACCTTGCTTTAGTCAGTGTGCTAGTAATTACTAAACAAAAGTTGTTTAAATGGATTTTTTTCCGTTTTCTACTTCCCGCTCTTCATCTTTCGGTGGATGTTAGAGTAGGAACCAAAGGTGTAGATACATTCACCTTAACCTATCCTCTTTTCACAAACTGAATTTGCTCATCAAGGTTGCGTGTTATTATCTTTCTAGGTTCGATTTTCATAATTGAAGTTCGATGTACAATTTTTCGAGGCGTGGAAAGAACAGATATCATATACTTATTAAATATGTACAACGACGTACCTGTTTCGCGCATGCTTATCGTTCTTGAAAGCGAAAAAGTGTGTCGGTGGAACTCGAACGTAACATCCTTCTGTGTTATTTAGTTTGCATGTGCGAGATAAGGCCTTCGGTTTAATAGACTTTCCGGAAATTAGTCTTCTGCGTATCTGCCCAACGTGCGTTTACGAAATCATGCGATGCGGTATCTCCACTCCGCCTCGGTTCCATTGCCTCGAACTCGTCGGAGGCCGTAACAGAAGAAATGGTAATGACCCCCGAAGGAGCTCGATAATGCGTTCTCAGTGTTTACTCCTTTGTCTCCGGTGCGTGGGCACCCTCAGACGACGGCTGAGGGCTTCTTGGGTCCAACAGGTGGCCAGCGCGGCCTCTCTCCCCGCCTCCTTGGCACCCGGCGGCGAGACGGAGGCCTGCATCGCTGATGGATGGAAGAAGTTTTTAAGGTCGCAGATTATGTTACTGTTCGGAAGCGGAGGATGAATCGACGAGGGCCACAGGGCGGTTGGATTGTAGTGGTTCTTCGTTTTATCCCTCTGAAGATGAGTTTCTGATCAAGTAGAGTCCCAGTCCTTATTTTGCCTCGTGGTGGAGTCGGTGGAATGAATTTCTGCGGAGATACTTGGAAATTTTGCCCTCCGGGTTGTCGAGGACGCCGTTTTTAATCACACGGCGGCACGTCCATTGTTTGCTCTTTATTTAGTCAAGGTTGCCATTCTTGATTTTTTTACTGAAATTCTTTTATGTAGGTTCGGAGACATGAAGCCCGGTCTCACAATCAGATTTTCATTAAATGCGACTAAAAGTCCAACATACGATGAGATGGTTATGCTTTAAGATCGAGAAGTGGTGTGAAAGTCTCAAACAAACACATGGGAGAGCATAATTCTTAGTGGTCCTTAGCCATAGCGATACGTTCTTCTTTAATGGATTAGGAAGATTACTGATTGGTGTTTTATTCGATTTCATTTATGATGACTTATGCAGTATATTGTTCAAAGCTCGTCTTCTCATTGCTGAAACAGAAACGTTTCCAAAACGAATGAGAGACAAAATAAAGTAGAATATTCTATAGAATCGAGCGATTTACAGTTTTAACTTGGTCTTCATTAGGGTAAAATTTCATGTAAAAGTTTTAACCTTCCGCCCACCTCATGGTACATTATTACCCTAGGTACTACTGGTAATATATTTAATGTTCTTAACGTTTGACTTAATGAGTTATTTCTTTGGTTAAGTTTGCTGGTGTTACTATTCTGGTCAAATCGCAATAACTTCGTCTCCGAAATTGAACATAATTCGCTCTTCGCCGCTAGCTCTTAATTCCACGTATTGTTAATTTTCATTTCCGAGTAGTTTAAAATAACCCTGTCGCTTTTTACGGCAAAAAGGCATCCGATTTTCAAGGCACCTTTTAGAAATTAATTATGACGCAAGAGAGAGATTTGCCTTTACAAGTGAATCACCCCCTGCCGCATCGAATTGAATTAATTATGTATACCGACAGCGCTTCACTTTGATGAAGATTCCGGGCACTTTTTCTGGAGTTTGCATGGCGTTGTTTTCCTTTCGAAGTGAGGTGGAAAGGTTTTCGGAAACAAGGAAAGGGGGCTTTAATTTCCTTGCAATTTCTGTATCACCCCTAGAAGTCAGGTTGTTAATGTATACAGTGTTTTTAATAAGCTAAAATGAGTTTGGTGTAATATTCTCTCCCATTATATAGTGTTATTGTTAATTATTTTCATCTTAATTTTCGGAATATGCTTGTGTGAAATAACAATGAAGTTTTCTCGACAATATGAAACTGATCATTCGCCTCGCCAAATGTCCAACATACGGAGCCGCGCTTATCAATAGTGAGGTTGAGTGCGCCGCACCCGGGAGCCGACGAAGCATGTATTAATCTAGTGGAATTTAAGCGTCATGTTCCCGGGCACCAAGCACCCTAGGTACTCCTGGTGCTGTATTTGATGTTCTTAATGTTTGACTTAATTAGTTAATCATATACCGACATGAACCCACGAGACATTTTGTATTAGTGAAACGGAGTGAGTTCTTTTTGCCTTCTGTGGATCTTCCTAACTTCAGAAAAGAGGTTATGTGAACGAATCTAGGCCATCGTGAGGATAGCAATTTCATTATAACCTTAGAGTAATGTTGATAATTTTGGCCTTACCTACCAACAAGTACCTACTTGCTCATACCGCGCAAAAGATATCTAACCAAAGATAGTCTATTCACCCAAGCATCGCAAGATATGTCAACGCAGAGGGGCAACCAGGATTTGTCTATATGGGTTTTCAGTGCCAAGAAGTAAACATTGCATTGCCCACAATCAAGGGGCAGGAATACTTACGCCCAAAATCTAGTAAAAATGGAAAATGATTTATTTTAACATGTTAACCCAGTGAGCCCCCAACAGCATTTGTACGTCATACATGCAAAATACCATCGTCTTGCATGCTTCCGTTTATCGTTGGATTTTTTCTCGTGGGAGTGTTTGAACCCCCAACCCCCCCCCCCCCCCCCCCCCCCCCCTGGCTACGACTTTGGTCAACAGCATTCAGCTTTACTTTTCGATGAGGCGATAACCTATCATCTTGTATTCACCGTAAAACCGCTCAAATAAAATACGATAATGTCCAAATTATTCGGAAATTCATTTGAATTGATTGATTCTGAAGGTGGCGAAGGTTTGGTTTGATATACATAAGGTAGTGTTCTAGAGAAATAGAATAAATAGTAAAGTATAAGTAATCTAGAGTAATTTAACTGGTATGTGATTCGGAATTACGACTCGAGAGAGGTGACAAGTTTCAATAAATCGGCGAAGTGACGCGTTAGACGTTTATAATCTTGTAATTCATAGCAGCGTATTCGGAATATATCGTTATTTGTTTCTTATAATGCTATTTCCGAACTGTATTATTGACTTGAGGATTTGTGTGGGAACTTAAGTATACACCTTAGCTGGAGTTATTCATGGATTATACTTATTATAGCTTAAAAATAGCTCGTATAATGAAATGTTTCGCATACAATGGATTTTGTACCCACCAGATACAAGTTATAGCCGGTTTTATAGTTCATTATGTGGGCGACATTGGCCCCGAGTGGCCGTTTTCGGGTATTATGTGGGCGTTGAGGGTCTCGCCAAATGCTCTTCTAATTTCTGCTTCGAAGATTATGGTTTCACAGAATAGCCGATGGAGCGGGTACGAAAAAACGATGAATCATTGAGTAATCCTGCTGTCAATTTGTTTTGCAAATGTTACGATTTATCTACGTCTATCGTGCGAATCTTCTCTTATTTTCTGGGTAAATTAAATCTCGCAAATCGCATGCATTCATTTCCAAGATATAAATTCTTTATCTAATGAAACACAGGAAATAAAGATTAAAGCACAATTTTTGATAATTTTATTCTGTAAAGAGTATCTATTCTCGTTTCCGTTATTCCGTTGCTTGACTAACAATAAGAATTCTTATTAACAACTTTCCTGACGCACCCGGATGTATCAGAATATTCTGGATCTGGATTATCTATATATTTACAAATATGCGTGAGCCCCGTAAAATTTTTCAGTAGATTAAGCATAAAACGTCATTTTTATAAAGTATTAATGATTTATTAATGAATGTTTAAATGAAAAGCATTCCCTTTTCAACTATATTAATACATATTAGAATATACATCGAAGAAATTTAACGCGTGTCGGATATAGTTAACTGCTTTCCTAACGAATTTTTAGTGGTTATTTTATAGGAAAAACTAGAAAATAACGGTATTCACAGTCAGAATGCTTAAATTGTCTCGTGATAATGAGGCTGATTCATGATCAGGAGCCATTCAAGGCGAAAATTAATTATGTTGTCTATGTTATTCTCGTAAACATGTGAATTGTAGGCAAAGGGCTTCGTATCACGCTAAGGCTTTGCGATTAATTGAGCATGAAATTGCTGCACCTCACAGCCTTCAGATGGAAGTTTGTTTTCTCGTAAGTAATAACAATAATAGAGGAAATGACCATGGAAGAGAGATAACGTGAATTATTGTTGACAAAATAACGTGTATGATGTAGGAAAATGTGATTCATTCTTCTATTTGCACTTCAGCCCAGGCATGCATTCAGGATTTTCCCATCGAAGAGCTCAACCTTAGGACTTAATCAGATAATATGCTATAAATTTTTCAATATCAGAAGAATCATGGGAAGTGGACAAATCTTGTCAGCTTGTTCGACCCTGCGTTAACGTCTTTCTTGATTCTTAAACGGTTCCTGGAAAATCTGGAGCAAACAACTTTTCGTTTTTCTTCACCGATCCTTCAAATTAAATGCTTTTAATCATGCGCGAATTTAAGCATTCAGATGCCCTAAACCTGTTGTGTGGAATCTGCTGTTTTCAGGCCCAATGTTGCCTTTTTGGTCATTCGCTGTGGTCTTTTAGTCACTTTCTGGAACTAATGGTCGTATTTTGAAGATAATTGTTTTCTAGTATCGCCAATGCCGCTTAAAGGAAAATAATATTGAAAGTTTCCTCTTTTAGATCATTCAGCGATTGGATTCATTTTCTGTTATACAATTGAGATGTTAAACTATTTGAATTTAGGTAACACGCTGTTCGAGAGAGACACGATGGTTTCTTATATTGCCTACCTCATGCAGACAATGGCAAATGTGGCCTTCCGGCGAAAAAAGGTTCCCCATCCCGGTCCTTGACTCATATTTCTCCTCAGTATCCATTTAAATAGATGTTTCACGTAGCTGAACCAATACCAATAGAGAGACCATATTCCCTGTTCAATACACTCAACTAACTTTCTTGCTGTAGGATACATCTTGCTCATCCTCTACAATAGTAGAGGATGAGCAAGATGTATCCGTTGACGTCACTGAGGATATGTGTATATATTTATTTCAACATATACTTCATTATATGTCTGCATTATTTTTCCGTTCTTAGCGTTGTGAAAAAAGCAAAAGCAGACTTCCTCACTCCTTATCTTGCCTAGACAGTTTCAATCCCTCTCCTAAGTTATTTGTAGTTAATGATAGACGACATGGAGTCACAATCAGTCTTTTGACTCATGAATTTATAGACGGGTCGAAATTTTTGTATGGATCGAATACCTGAATTAAAAAAAAGCTGTAGACTTGCTATAATTCCGGAGATGAGTCTGCAGTCTTATGAAAGCTGAAAGATAACTCACAGAAATCAGAATGAAAATGGTTGTTACAAGAAAGGACCCCCACCCCCTTTTACGATTATTGAGACCTGCTAAAAATTGCCGCCAAAATTTTAATAACTACCCTTTCATTTAAGCCATTTTTTCTGCAGAGTAGGATTATTTCGAATCTTCGTTGTGTTTTTGGATAATAGTACCGGTTTTGTCTCCGATGCACTTTGCAGATTTGGCACGAACCATCTTTTTATCTTTCCAAAAGTTAACTGTTTCGTCAATCCATTACTCGATGCTGGCCCTCGGAGATTCGCATGCCTGCACGGAAAATTGCCATCGAGGTGAAAAGCGCATGAAATTCCGTGCTTTATTGCTTCACCGTAACGGCCATCCATGGCCATTGCACTCCAGGGAGTTCGATTAGAAGCTGAAGCTGCACCTGCCCTTTCACCCTAACGGTGACCTGTGGATTGCTGACAAACGGCCAGCTTCGTATTCAAGATGCGTAGATTCCCTCGTTCAACGCAGAATATCCTTTGCAGGACCGAGATCCCTTAATTGCAAGAATCGGGCCTTATTTACTGTTTCCGAAGATTTTGATGAAGAGTTGCTACTTCGAGTTTTGCTAACATTTGCATAAGAGTTCGCCGCAATCCGCCAGACGGGTAGGGATTGTGTAAACATCAAGATCTCCAACGAACTCGCTGATTCATTTAAATTTACCCAAGTAGATGTATCAATTCGTTTTGCCATTTTGGTTCTTGAGTAAAAGATTTTCTCAAGTGGGAATCATTACGTACTCTCAGGTAAATTTCACAGGGTATGCTTTTCAAGAAGAGATCGCTTCAGAACTTTCTTTACTCATGGGATTCACAATGTAGTTTCTATCAATACCGTCTCTCTGTTATCCAACCTATAGTCTGCCGTTGGAAAACAAGCTCCTCACTGTTTCCATTCCCCTGCGGGTTCAGAAATCAAACATCTACCACGTTCCCGCTGAACTATTCTATGATGAAGAAGATACATTTTTAAATCCTGAATAGAGGAGTAATGCTATTTCCTAGTACAGCATGTTGAGTTCGAACCTCATTCCTTAAAAATTCAACACTCTCATGAAATGTTAAATTTATTAGTCTAATTTTCCAGAATTTATTCCTCCTTCGCCCTGTCTTTTCAACATCAGTTTGGCGGAACTTTGGTTTTGTTCCAGCTCAAATTCAAGACACATGAAAATGGAAAGTTACAGAAAAATTAACAGAATTCATATCGTCATTTTGAAAAAACATATAAAGATAATTTTGGAACGTTATTTATCATCGCATCATATACTTTGTTCGATTAATTCATATGATTGTGTACATCTAAAAAGAGCACATTTCCAATACATTTAATAAATGATAAGTATAAGAAGTAACAAAACTAAACAGTGAATTTACAAAACCAGAAGAACTAAGAATCAACAAAAAATAATCTAGAGCAAGAATTGCAAAATTTGTATTTTAAGAATGATAGTCTGTCATATTTAGGTCTCTTTATGCTGATAGTAACTTAAATGATGTGAAGAGTCTCGAAAGAAAAGCGGAGGCAATATTGCCTATCTTTGCACTGTGCTGTATTTCTTTGGTGGTGTTCTCTCAATGCTGCAATGAAAGCGGACGGACGAAAGTGAGATTTTTTCCTAACACACATGCCAGTTCTTCCCCTTCGGACACGTCATCCAAGCTCCGTGATATCAGGCGAAAACATGTGCCGTACGATTTTGCAATGTTTTCCTTTAATTTTCACTGCTGTTAAAAAGGCGTCACTCCGCAGCGGTTCGTATGCAATCCGTGACTCACATTCGTTGCCGTGGTCGTGCCTTGTCCTTTCACGATAAAAAATTCTCGCTTTGATCTACCTGTTTTTAAGACATTAGGTCTTTAACCCCCAGTTATCTTCTGTGTCTTTTATTCCATCGGATGGGTAACATTTTACAAAGCTTATTTTTAATACCTGCGATTTTGCATTAAATTGTCCAAGTATTTAATGTACTCGAAACGAAACAAGCGAATTTACAGTATCTTCAGTTGGCTATTGAAACTTAGATGATGTTTCTAATGAACTGCTTTGCGTAATTGCTAACTTCGTTTCGTGTTTTACTTCCAATAAACAACGATTCAAATCAGACAGTCAAATATTCACAGTGGCAGGCGTAGTTATAGATTTAAGATTTTATAAAATCTTTTGGAAATGAATAACTTCCTCTAGTATTAAATTATAATTTTCCTACCCAAGCTAAATTTGTCTTTTTCGCCGCAGATTGAATTTCCTGTTGCAGTGATTAGTTTGTTCCATATGCACAATTTACAACCGTAGAAAAGAATATTAATTTGAACTCGTGGTGATAAAAATCCTGATAATTATTTTTCTCTAATTTGGTCAATTTGGACTAATTGTCTTCGGAAATATTCAATAAATTTTAATAATTCGACCAAAAATGGTATGGATTATATATATAGTGTAATGATGGTTGAGCCTTTTCGCTACGCTATTGCTTCTCAGCTTTCTTGTCAAAAATGTCCGGATATACACTATAACCTGAACTCTTCTTTTTAACTGAACCGATGAACTGAAGTTCAATCTTATTCCGGTGTTGTAGGATTCGTACTTCGTGTTAATCGTTGAAGTTGAGAAATTAATCAAAATGATGACTTATTGACCCAACATCAGTGAAGTTTTCAGCCGAATTCAGAGAGGCAGTACTAGTTGGCAATAATACTAGTATTTGTTGCGTGTATCTGGATTCGAAAGCTGAACTACAGTTGATAGAAATCATATTTTCCTTTCCCGTTCGAAATCATAACTTTTTCGAGTAGAACTGTAACGTTAGTAGTTGTCATAAAATACTTGTTATCATAGGAAAAACTGTCTCCGATCAAAACCCAGGAAGCGCTTTCGTTGAGGAAATTCTTGAAGTATATGTGTAAAAATACCCAAATTCGAAACTGTGGGGTAATGCTATCTACATCCTTTCCGTGAGTCACCAGTACCGGAAAAAACATCGCTGATTTCTTCTGTTAACGATTTGATGCGGACGACCTCGAGATGAAATAGCGAAGTGCTAATAATGGTTCCAGATGTTTCAAACTGAATTATTTTATTTACTAAGTTTTTGCGGATTCCCAATACTTTTTATATTCCATATTTTAAGGAAAGCTGCAATTTATGCAAAAGAATCAATGAATCAAACGAAAAGATCAATTCGAATCGTAATTTCTAGTAAGAAGTTAGGGAAATTCCCTTAAGTCTCAAATCATGGAATCTTCGCTGTCTGAATCGGGTTCATAACAGCCGATTCTCATTTAACCTACCAGTGATTAAGGAAGAAATTCAGGGAAATATTTCCTTTTTCGTGGAAATATTTTCCGTTGAATTTTAGGAGGAAAGAGATTAAAATTAATCTTGCTAAGCGATATTCGATGGAACTCCATCTTCAAAATATCATACAAGAATTTGATTTGTACCTTCGTGGAACAGTACAAACCAAATCATTGTATATTATTTTGAAGTTCGAAATTAATTTATCGTACGACGACATTCACCCGGAATGTTATCCCGTTGTGCTTTTGAACTTACGACATTCGGAGTTAATTTTATTTTGTATGCTTTTCGTTAAAAAGTAGTGTCATTTCACTTCTTGTCTTCAATTCATATCCAAGATAGATGTTAAAATCACATTCTCACCAAACACTGTCACATTTCTAAATGAAAAATAATTAAATATTATTATAATTAATAAAATATTGACTGCCTGAAGGTATTTCAATGAAGAGTTTTTAGCATTATTATCTTGTTCCCAAGATAGTAGTAGTCTATACGTCATCATTTTGACCTATTTTTAGCTATTTGATCAGCTTTGTGAGGAAAGAAAAGGGCAAAAGTACCCCACTCCTCATAATGCTTAGTGAGCCGCATTCCTTCTCCACAGACCTAGTTTAGCTAATGGTGGAAGGGTTGAGGTTAAAACCGGCGTTATTTCTCTTAAACCGAGTTTGTGTTAGTTTAAGAAGACCGATGTTTTCATGTGACCGATTCAATTAATAGTATTATTTTAGCCGATGTAAAACTGATTAACCTGTTATTTACTCTACGAATTCCTCTCACATAATGTAACATAAGCGTCTCAAAGCCCTTTGCACCGTTGGCGGGTATTTAGTGAGATAATTTCGTGTTAATGAAAAGTGTTATTCTGCTCCCCAACCCTTGCCTACCTCTCTCTATGATTTGGCCCCGTGGGCTTCATGTTCCGCGTAGTTGCTGTCCACGAACGGGAATTTATGTTTCTCTTAGATGCATGTCCTCGGCGTGAAATATCGAGCAGAGGGGACTCTTGGCATGAAATGCGATCTAGGCGGATAAGTGATAATGACGTAGCTGCTCCAAGTTCCAATGGATGCTGTCGAATCCCATCTGCATCAACTAGCGTCAATCAGATTTTATTATAGCCAGAGGCTTTCACCTCGCTTCGGATTTTGCGTTCCAAGCGCGTCCAAACTTTCTAATGTCCACGTCGGGTGAGATACCGGAATATTTTTTGCATCAATTTTCTTGGGCAGTCACGATTAGTCGGAAGCAAGGCAGCGAAACATGTGCCGAGTAAGACGTACTTTTATTATGTCAAGATATTATCCTGTTAGTACAGTACACAGCCTGAAGGTCGTTTTGAGCTGCGTACCTTCCACAATTAGCTAAAAAAATCTCTGGAGAGGGAATGAGGCTTACTAGTTTTGATGAGGAGTGAGGTACTGTGCTATTACTTTCCTAACTGACCCAGGATGCTGTGTGCGATGTATGTTTAGCGCATATAATATATATATATAT